>JAECUM010093280.1:0-125745 GCA_016617855.1 Megalonaias nervosa
ACACACACACACACACACACACACACACACACACACACTTGAGCTTTAAATACCTTGCTAATCTTTCAATATCCCTATCCATAATGAACAAAATGTTTCAATGGAGAAGTTTAGGTCGATGGATGCTACAAATAATTTTCTAATACGTCAAATTCTTGAATTTGAAGACTGATGGTATGATAACATACACAATTCACCATACAGTTACGCACTGGCGTACTAAAGGTAAATGGTGACCTGGGTGTCGATGAACGCCCAGAGGGGTTTTGGCGCCCCAAGACCTCTCGTGTTGTGGTTTTGGCGCCCCCAAGACAACTGGCGCCCTTGTTAGCCGCCCCGACCGCCCCTACCCCCCCCCGTTAGTACGCTACTGCATTTACGCCCGTACTTTCTATTAAAAAGAATAATCTCGTCTTATTAAGCGTTGTTATTTTTGTTTTGCTTCAAAGTATTCACAATCTCTTTTTGCTGATCATCTGTGCTGATAAAATTTCGGAGAAGATAGCTTCCACTGCACTTTGTCCATGTTATGAAAACCATAAACAGTACATTTTCTCTTGTTACATAGTTGTACTTTTGCACGATTACTTATGTTCATATTTCAAAATGTCGATCACTAAACAATAGCCTAATTAAGTTAGTTGTTTTTCTTTTGGCCTCATGCATAAATTCAGTCATCCAGTAGCCATAATTATTTAGGCATACATAGTTTCAAAACGAAATTCTTATTTTATTTAAAAATAAAAGTGTTAAACTTAATGCAAATTGGACATATCAGATATTCACTATAACTTTGACTGAAATTCCTGAACATTCTTGACATACTGGAGAATGACGTGTGTGTGTTTCGATGTCGGATTACATTTAAAAGGGATGAATTTACTCTTGCATCCTAAAACGGAAGCAGTATGGTTATCCCAGGCAAATAAGGCGGGTGTTTTGAGTCCAAAAGTGAAATAATTCGTTCCACTTTCTATCCATACCATGTATAATCAGGTAACTAGATAATGTTAGTAAAGCATCATTGAGAGTTTTTTCCCCGAATGTGAGGGAAAAGTTAAATTAAAGAATAAATACGTTCATAGGGTCATATATGAGCATGTAATCCTAAGTCTTATTTTACATTTCCAAGAAGCTCATCCAGTCTGCGCTTTAGCAGACAGTACTTTGTAGCCGCGCTGAATTACCACGTAGTTTTGAATACATTAATACAAATTACTAGGGGTGAAACGAACGATACACATGTGCCTCGTACCGATACGATTCACGATACACAGCCTGCGATACGGTACATATCGATACATATGAACTTGATAGTCTTTCCATCATTTTATATATGTTGACATTCTGGTTGTATTTCCAGTTTGCATATTATAGGTAGATATATAGTTATCATATATATGCAGTTCTCATCGATGACAAGAAAACAAAAAAACTTTACAAGAGACTACCTGTTGGATGTCAGTGAGTTTTATTCAACATTTTAGGCCATTTAATGGTGGCTCCATTTAACTCACTTTAGCCAGCAGGCCCTTTGTTTTGTATGGCATGAATGCTTCGAAAATATCTTTCTACCAATTTCATGCCTGACTTAAACTTGGAAGACATTACACTGTTATCTTCAAAACACAAGAAATAAAGCAATTTCCTCATGCAAAGAAAATCTCATCTAGAACAAATCTGGGCATGAGAATGAGGATGAATATCAACAAAATCTATGACATTGTACATCCTGCAGATACTGAAGACTGCTGTGGCCACAGATACTTGTATTTGTTTATGAAAAAGGAAAACTATTGTGCGTGTGTTATTTGGATTTTTAACTTAGCTTTAAAATTTTTCAGTCATATCGCTACGATGTCTGCAGTGTGGCAGTTTATAGTGATGTCTAGCACTGGGGCATCATGCCGCAGACATGTAGCATGATGTCCCACCCAGTCATATTATCCTGACACCAGGCCGACCAGTCCTAACACAAACCTCTTAATGTTAAGTGCCTAGCGAGGCAGCTGTTAGTACCATTTTTAAAGTCTTTGGTATGACTCGGCCGGGGATCAAACCCATGACTTCCCGCATCTGAGGCGGACATTCTAACCACTAAGCCACCAGAGTGGTTGGAAAACTATTGACAACACCCACTCCTATTCTATATCTCTTTAAAATTTTTACAAAAGGTGATAAACTTGAACGGTTTAAATCTGTCCCCTTGCTGATTCTGTACTAATTTTATTTATTCTATCAGCACATTCATTCACTGATTAAATATCTCTGCATAAAAAGAGAAATTCCAAATTTGTTCACCATGTACAGTTTAATGAGAGTTGCTGCCAGGATTTTATCTTGAGTGGGACTTCACCCTTTGTCATGGAATGAACGGAAGAGTAGAAAAGGAGGAGGAGGAAACGGTCATAGTTCAATATTTACCTAACATTTCAATATCTGTCTCTCTTCCTGCTTCACTTGTTTAGAGCTCTACTGAAATGAAAATCTTTAAAAGATGTCACCTCTAGTTGTTTAAAGTATTAAGCTGTTAATTATTTTCTGAGCATACTCTGTTCCTCATCTGTGTATGAATATTTTTCTGTGCTTCCTTCTGAAACGGCATATGCATACCTAGCTTTGTCAGCTTGAAGATGTTGGGGAACTGATCTTTGTGGCTGTTATTTGCAATTTTTCAGAGCTCACGGATATTATATTTTTGATATATCTACTCCAAAATAGGATTATTCACTAACATAAAGTGGCTTTCTTGAATCAGTAGTTTACTGAGTTCTATGCCAGATTTCTTATCTGTTCTATAATGCTGTATTGGGGTTTTTAGTTGGTCAGTGCCACAGTCTGCTTGTGCAGACAGGTATTCAAATAAATATCATTACTTCTTAATTTCCTTTTTTCCATCCTTATTTATTCAGTTTATCTTAACCCTGATATGGATCTGGTTTTGTAGCATATGATCTGCAGAGCTTAATTGATTGATTAATAAAATGAAAATTGCATTCTACTTTTAAATTGACTGTATTTTAAATATGCTTAGTATTCTGCCCTTTCTACGTTTAATTTTGAAATACCGCTGAAAGGGAGACTGACTCTCATACCATGTATTTTTGTCTATCGAACGTGTACAGCTGTCTCATATTTAACACCATTTTTGGGCTCAAAATTACTCGCTGATATCTTCATTAACAATTTCCCAGCTCCATTAATCCAATATACTTCATAACTTTAAAAATTGTTGGCATCATCATCAACAGCCAGTATTTGCCAAATGAAGACATAATGAACCATGCTGGGAATCAGACATTTTTAGGTTTACTCGGTAGCCTGTATTTAAATATGCATTTGTAAAAATTCTTCATGGAAGGTTCAAACTATGCCATAATGTTTATTCCAGGGAACAATATGCCAAACAAATTTAGTTTAACAACCAGTCATATCATGCTTGAAGAACCCAGATGTGTAAACAGTAGCCTACCCCAAAAATGGATTTCGTAACAAAAATGGTTAAATAAAAATTGTGTACTTTGCCGAGCACATTTTTATGTGTGGGACTTTCAACTAATTTGCAGGAGTTCTCGTGCATCACTGTTCTCCAACTGTGCCAATTCATACAAATTTTGCATGATTCGCGCAATCACATACCTGACAGCATCTTTAAGTACTACATATCAATTGCTTTTGCACGAAATTTGTTGCTAGTACTTCCTGTTTGTCACGCAGGGAATTGGCTATGCTAATTCCTGTCTGGTAGTTATTACTTAACCTGGATGGAACAAGCAATAACCACCAATGAGATTTCAGTGTAACATAATTCACCGTGTGACACACCAGTAGTGTAGCTTTTAAATCAACCAATGTAGACAAGATGAAATTCAGCGTAGAAACTTAGCGTAAAAGTGGTTATTAAATGATGAGTAAAATCCTTCATTATACATCTGGAAATTGCTAGGATTGTATCCTATATGCTGAGCATGCTGTTGGGTTAAGCTAATTAGCATGGAATGGTGGGGGTCGGGTCAGATTACGAAACATGTCACCGAGTTAGTTTGAAGACGGCGAGCGACTATTCTCAAAAGTCTTTTTCGTTTTTACTAATAAAAATGAATGCATAGGACTGCAGATGCTGTTTCAGATGAATTCTCTATTTAAAGAATGATAAGTCAAACTAATAATAATTATTCATGGCTTTTGAAGACTAAAATAACTGACATACAGTAAGTATCATTTTGTATCGATTCCCCATCTCTTGTATCGATATGTGTATCTTTACAGCAAAAGTATCGATGCATTGGTATAACGATGAATTGTTTCACCCCTACAAATTACCCATAATTAATCCTGACACATGTCCACTTGGCTATCTATTTTATATTAATTATTAATTTTTTTTGTTCAGTTTTAGACCAACAAGTTGTTTTCCGCCCTTTTCTTTCCTTCCTTCCTGACATGGCTGGTGGCAGCAACCAGTCATGTAAAAAAAAAAAGAAAAGGCCGAGAACAACTTGTTGGTCTAGGTCTGACTGTGGAACTCACTCATTTTAACTGATCATTCTTTCTTATTTTTAGCACAGTAACAAATGATAAATCCATGAATTCAATTATAGGTAATGTAGCAAAATAAAAGTTGTTCAGAATTATATTATTCACGTTTTCCCATAATATGTTAATTCCATGTGTATTACACAATAAATGAAAGTTAAGTGCACATTTGTGTTTAATTCACAGTATCCTATAAATGTCACTGCCTGATGTCATCTGGTACAAAGTCCAAGAATTCATCCTCATTGTCTGGTAAAGTTCTCCATTGTTGTCTAGAACATTGTTGTGGTTTATAGTACAAGTCACACAGGTCATGTAGGCATTCAACACAGACTATTTCAGTAATGGGTGTAATTTTTTAGAATTTTATTCTACATATCTTTAAGCAGCAAGTATTCACTCATTTGGATTCGTACACATCCATATTCCTTTCAAAGGTCATTAATTAGACGCCCTGAGATGTGCATACGGCAAAACAATGTTAAAGTACGTAGACATTTTTGGACAAAATGAACCAAAAAGTGTGATCCAGAACAATCCAGATTGAATGTTGTGCGCTGTGATGTCACAATGAAAGTTACGCATATTGATAAGCAAATTCGTACTACCCTCTATTGTGACGATTCCACTCAACACCCTCTTATTTTGACCCAAGTTTAGTACATGGCCTCCATTGTAAAAGTACATAGCGATAGATAATTTTCCTCTGGAAGTTTCTTGGTGACAGTTAAGGTGCAGAGCATCCATTAATCAGGATTGAATAGACTTTAGTTAAAGTAAATTAGTGTTAAATTTTAAAAAAACAATTTATATTTAATTTAAAATGAGTAAATGCGCATACATGATCCATGTCACTTGTACTATATTCATTGTAAGTATCATCTGACTCCCTTTCGTTGGCCTTACTGTCATATTCGGTGCTTATGTAGAGACTGAGCTTGGGTTCTGTAATTAACGCTTTGATGATACAGCTTGTGAAGTTTATTAAAGTTTGCAACTGGACACGTGTCAGTTGCCAGTTGGCACCAAGACGAAATAACCATCCTCTGTTGCTTGCCACTGACTAAGTATCACTTGCTTCTCAAAGAGATATGTCACATGCGGAAACAGTTTAAGAGATCTGGAAGGAGCAGAACTTTACTCGACACAGAACAAGTATATGTATTATATTTGTTGCTGGATCAAAAGGATTTTCACTGTGAAAATAAAGTGAGTGCTGCCTTTATAAGCCAGGGGCTCATGGGGCCACATGCACTGGTAGAAAACTTGTATACGGTAAACAGGTACCTGGTGGTTCATTTTATTACCTGGGTTATTATCAGTGGGTGGTGACTGTTCTGGTGGCCTAAGTGGTTAGAGCATCCACCTTGGATGTGGGAGGTCGCGGGTTTGAATCTTTGCAGAGTCTTACCAAATACTTATAAAATTGGTACTAGCTGCTGCCTCACTTGACGTTCAGCAGTTAGAGGTTAGTGTTAGGACTGGTCAGCCTGGTGTCAGGATAATGTGACTGGGTGGGACATGATGCTACATGTCTGCAGCATGATGCCCAAGCGCAAGACATCACTATATACTGCCACATTGCAGACATCATAGCGATATGACTGGAAAATTTTTAAAGCTTCATTAAAAATCAAAATCACACACACTCGCATCAATGGGTGGGTACCTGAGTACCCAGGTACCCATTCACAACTGACAGTTGGATCATCTGGAGTTGAAAAACTGGTTTGGTCAATGCTGCTATAATTAAAAGACATTTGTTGTCATTTTACAATTTATAGAATTTAATACCGTTTTAAACTCAAAATGGAAGTTTTATATATATATATATATATATATATATATATATATATATAGATAGGGATATATATATATAGTAGTAAAAAAAAAGTTGGCCACTTTTTGGTGTGAGTTTTGAGAAATTAGTGTAAATTTTGCAATTGTCATAGACACCTAGGATATATGGATGACTCATTAAATCTGGATAAATAAATCAGTAATATTTATTTCAAACTACATGTGTTCTGCAGTTGATTTACTAAGAAGGTGTAACAAATATCCTTTGATAAGTGAAAAAGACCTATAATGGTTATGTTTCTGGGTACTCCTAATTTGGATCATTGTGCATTTCTTTTTGGTACAATGCTCAAAAGAACAGTAATGTTACAGAACCAAAATAAAAAAGTATTCCTTGAGGATAGTGTTGAACAAGTCCATGGTGACAGCTAGCAACCTTTTAAAAGATTTTGAAATCTTGCCCATTATGTTTAAAGTTAAATATCACATGGGTGACCTGGTATACAAAGCATTAAATTATTTGGTTCTTGAATATGTCAAATCATTAGTAAAACCTATATCTCCAAGTTGCCAATATAGAGCAAGAGCAAAGTACTTGTATGGGCTTCATCAAATCAAATAGAAAACAGACTTTGGTAGAAAGTATTGACTTTCAATAAGCTAGTTGTCAATTTTTTGTTTTCATTAATGCCCTGAATCAGCACTTAGCCAGTTAGGCTTTTGGTTGGAAAATTCATTAATTTCATTTCTAGCTGGGTGAGTGAATTTTCATGCAGTTCTCTCTTTGAATGAGTGAATATGTTTGTAGCTGCATGAATGAGCTGTTTCATCCTCGATTTGTCCAGTATTTGCCTATATTTTAACTGCTCTGGTGGCCAAATGGTTAGAGCATCTGCCTCAGATGCAGGAGGTCGCGGGTTCAAACCCAGTGCTCAAAGAATGCTCAAAGAAGGTTTTTTTTTGTACACAGGCCAGGGCTGGTGACTTTAATAAACTCACAAGCCCTGACTGAAATTCCACCAGCCTGGACTCCAGTTTCCACATGCCCAATATTTCCTCATTTTTAATATTATCACACAACGTTGCAATAGCTACAGTTCAAGTATAAATTCAATAGGATTCAAATGGGTTTGAAGGTAATGCAAGTGTCATTAGTGTTCATACACTCACAAGGGACTGGATGGTCATCCTGTTCAAACTTCTCTGCTGGATTCTCTGAGTGAATCCTGGTCAGTACCAAGTTGATGTATGTCAGTGTGTTGTTTGCAGTATGTGCAAAGAATTAGTAGCCCCCACCCTCCTTTTCTTTTTTTTTGGCTGGCATGCTTCACAAAGTAAAACTCCGTCAACCATGAGTTCTGAAATTTATATTTGTTGGGCGTAGCTGACAGCTAATTGTTGTCTAAATAGGCTTCAGAAGTGAATTACACTTGGACACTTTTCCAACAACTGAAATGATGATGCTTTGCATTTTATATATGCAGTAAAATCCGACTTCAAAGAAATGTTGACGCTGTTCACAAACTGTCAAAAAGTATAATACATATGGCTTAAACATTCTCAGTCAGGGCAGTGATATGTAATAACTTTTGTCGTTGTACATGTATATAGCATCTTTGACTTACCTATAATGTGTTGCTCCACTACTGGATCCTACCTATGCAAATTAGCACAATGGGCTCATCCACTGCAACCTTCAAACACGTCTCAGTAGCTGTTGTCAGGCAATTAAGTGAAATGGCGATTTATAACTGACCGTTTCGCCTTTAATTGCCACTATTTAAACTGCCCAAGCGATGGTTTTACATCAGTTCCAATCATGAATGTTTACTGTTTATACATGCAATACTGAAAGTGGTGGTGGTTATTTTTCGCTATTGTTTTCTATTTTTGCAGTTTACTGAAAATCATGTTTTCTCGAAACACAGCAATGTCGGGGAGTTTGGGAGGACAAAATCATATTTTAGCATGACATGCTTTGCTTCAATTTGAATAAAATTAGATCTCATTTTCACTTAGGACAGTGGTGATCTGATTAAATTGTGCCGTGTTATGGCAGGTATGTCAATATCGTGAAAATATATTTTCACATTTCATTAACATGATCAAAGTTTCCTCAGCAAATTAGAATTTGTTTTTGAAAAGCCCGACGGGCACCTCACTTAGAATACAGGAAGGGCCCGATGTAAAGTTAGAGGGGCCCAGGGCAGCAGGCTATCAGATTTTTTGAGCACTGGAACCCCAGCTGAGTCACACCAAAGACTTATAAAAATGCTTCTAACAGCTGCTAGGTGCTTAGCATTAAGAGGTTAGTGTTAGGACTGGTCAGTCAAGTGTCAGGATAATGTAACTGGGTGGGACATCATGCTACATGTCCGTGGCTTGATGCCACAGTGCTAGACATCACTATAAATTGCCACACTGCAGACATTGTAGAGATATGACTGAAAAATTGTTAAAGCTGCGCTAAAATTCCGAATCACACACTCATACCTATAGTTTTGCATATCCCCATTGATTTTTGGCTAGAGGACATTAGAACTGTATATCATTGTAATCAAAGAACTTTTACTATCTATTCAGATATAGATTGTTCCCTACAGAAGAAAGAGTTCATATCACCATTTCAAAAGCATGTAACATTTGTATGGCTGTGTTGGACTACTAGAAATCACTCCATGTCCTTAATGATTTACTTCTTGATCTGTACTTATTGGTAAGTTCAGAAAATATGTTTCATGTTCTTTGAATGCATGTAATTAATATCAGTTAAAACTAACTGATGGATTTAGTCTCTCTGCTCCTTTACACATGCATAGTGAAAAAATTCTTATAAGAATTTTTGGTAGTTAAGAAAGAATAGAGTTTTTATACATTTTATGATTTTGATACTTGCCCAACTTTAACGGTTTGACAACGGCAATCCATGATTAAGAGTAAGAGCTCTTTCGTTTTAAAGGAGTAAAAATATAATATAGTAAGTACTAAATATAATATAGTAAGTACTAAATATAATATAGTAAGTGAGTTGTGAGTTTCATGACTGGAAAACTCAGTTTCACTTCCTTCTTGTATGGGACTTAATCTGTGCTCTTTTGAGTAGAATTGTAGCATGCTGTATGCTGCCCGATGATTTCATGAAAATGCATCTCTATCTCTCTCTCTCTCTCTCTCAGACAGAAAGTTTAGCAATTGTTTTTCTGATGCAGACAAAGTCTTAAGGAGTGCAAAGTGTCATGTCTGGAGACAGCTGTTCCATGACTCCTCCATTATCACCACTAAATCCTCCAGTGGAAGTTGAGCAGGAGGACACAGGACCTTCTGCAGCAAAAAGGATTTGTCTGCAAGGTAAGCTGAGATGATGCATTACGAGAAGGCATGCTATCCAGTAATTTTATTGCCATGCCTAGGAAGCATAGGCAAGACATAGAGATCTATTTTTCATGCATTGTTATTGCATCATAGGTGTCAGTGTTAAGTATTTTGCATTTAACTCAGTTTCTCTGACACTGACATATGTACAGTTCTGAAACTTGATCAGAAATATTCCTTTTAAAGGGTGCAACTCATAAGTGACAAAAGTAGGTCATATTAACTACATTTTACACCACTCCAGTGATAATGTTCAATTTTTATGCACCCACTCCTTGCAAAGAGATCATTATGGTTTGTTCGTGTCGGTCCATACACATTCACGTCTTGTGAAGGTTGTTAACAAGATATCACAAAATCCACATAACAATGAACCATGAAATTTGGCAGTTCTGTTTGTATGCACATATGGTCCATGTGATTAGATTTTCAGGCCATTTGTTTTACCTATTTTTTAACCTTTTGCATTCAAACATTTTTTCAAAAAATCTTGCTAGCACAATTAGAACAAACTCTGTGAATCAGTGGCTTATTCATACTAGGAATATAGCAAAGGGGAGTATGCCAGGGGTACACACTCAAATCCAGAGAGGGTAGTGACTCAACACTCTCAATAGATACTACTATACATGCAGTTCTTTAATGGACAGTTGACACACCACAAAAAATGCATGTTTCAGAGTAAGATGGTTTTGTTTGCATTACCACTACCTCACTGTCACTGACTTTGACTTCACAAAAATATTTTAGAGGGTCAAAGTTTTCAGTTGTGCAAGTACTACAGTTGTGAAGTTTTATGTAAGTAGAGTATTTTGTGTATCCTACTTTGTTATCTTTGTCATTTTTCTCGTTCTAAATCACTTTTTGTAACATCAGAAGAATTTATTTGTGTGTTTGTGCGTGTGATTTGGATTTTTAACTTAGCTTTAAAAAAATTTCAGTCATATGGCTACAATGTCTGCACTGTTGCAGTTTATAGTGATGACTAGCGCTGGGGCATCATGCTGCAGACATGTAGCATGATGTTCCGCCCAGTCACATTATCCTGATACCAGGCCGACCAGACCTAACACTAACCTCTTAATGCTGAGAGCCAAGCGAGGCAGCTGTTAGTAGCATTTTTATAAGTCTTTGGTATGACTCAACTGGGATTCAAACCCCTGACCTCCCACATCTGAGGTGGATGATCTAACCACTAGGCCACCGGAGCGGTCTATTTGTATGTGATTGTCAAATATGAAAGAAGGAAAGAAAGAAGGAAATTATTGTCAGAGAGGAAGAGATTGTTAACCAGTTCATCAGAAAGACGGTAGATTGAGAATACCCTTGTTTGCTTGTATGGGAGAGATAATCAGAGAATGACAAAGTGATCTTTATAGGCAATAGAGAATGGTTGTCATCAGATAGATAGAGGGAGTTGGGGAGAGAGAAAGACCACTTAAAATTGAATGTAGAATAATTGAGTTTTTTTTATATTAGTAATATGGCCTGGGTAAAGTTTTGACTGTTAGTAGAAAAATGTTAAGTCATTTGCATACAATCCAGAAATCCATCTGTTAGAAATCTTTCCCCCCTGGCTGCCCCCAGTGACCCCTAAAATGAATCATGGACGAAATAATCATATATTGATGAGATGTCTAACACCAAACATACTGACATTTTCAGAGCTAAATATTATTAATATGTACACTATATACAGGTCCCTCCCATTATAATGCATTTTGCTATAAGGCAATATAGCACATTAATGTGATTGACCCTTTGAACAAAATGCTAAATTTTTAAATAATTTCTTACAATAGAATTTCAGACTTAATTAGCTAACAGTTTTATATCAGAAGTACTGTTTCTGATTTGGAAAGTGTGTTCATAATCATTGTCACAGTTTCAGATATTGTATTCCTAACAGGCTATAGCACACCTAAAATTAGCAATTTCTCCAAGGAGCCACTATTGTAATCATTATGTATCAGCTATTGTATCTGTTAATAGTAGACAGGACTGTCACAATTTCATTTAGCACTAAAGTTACTCTTGCAGATCAGTAACATAACCTGTGTAAACATACCTCAATGATCAGTCAAAAGATGAGCTTATTGTTGTTTATTGTGTGTTGATGCTTGGACAACAACAGATCACACAGGATTAGCAGTGGCATGTTCATAAGCCATGAAATTTTGCCCTTTTTTATTTTGAGACTATTGCTGTGTATGACAGAATTTTGTGAACAATAATCTCAGTTTTCAGTCCAGTCACCAGGGAACTTTATTATGTTTTAGTCATCATTTGAAGATGTGCATCTCTACAAATAACTGTTCTCTCACAATTTGTATAGTTATTGCCCATTTTTTAATGGATCACTTAAACTTGGCTCATATATAGTCCATTATTTGAGAATGCTAATACAGTAAAACCTATTATGAGCGATTACCTGTCATTTCTGACCACAATCACAATGCATGGATTGATTTTATTATATTAATTCTCTGTCATGAGCAACCACCTGCTGAACGCAACCAGCGTCCGCGATGTCTTGGCAAAATATCCATTTCTACACTGTTATGAACGACCACATCAAAAAAAGGGGGATGAAGTCCGAACTTTACTTAATCCCTGTAACAACAACCACTTACACCGTTCTAAAACAATTAAAAAAAATAGGCTGGCTACCGATATCTAAATTTTGTAGGTATGCATATAGTGTTTTATAGTTTGTATTGTAAACCAGACTAAAGTACATGTAGATTATTCCTGCACTTTGCCTGGTTCCCGACTTATCATAGCTAGCGCCCATATATATGAGTAGGACCTGGTATCCCTATGAATGACTGTATCAAGAGAACATAGACACCACTGACATATGTAATCATTTGTAACAATGACCGTTTGATTAGTAACGATTGTTTTGATCAAACACAAACATAAAAAGAACCCCCAAAAACTTTTTAAAATTCTTGATACTGGTGAGAGATACTACAGTCCGTAAACCAGGCTAATGTACTTGCTGTGAATTACCATCGCAGTGCCAAAATTGACGTAGTGGTATATTGTCTTTAGAGTTAATCCGTATTGCCAGGAAGTGAATAAGGTCTTTGTCTATTAAACCAGCAAGAGAGAATTGCTTGCAGGATTCAGTTGATATTGTTAAAGACTTGTGATGTTTGTTGTTTTTTGCCCTGTGTTACAGTGATTACATCCCAATCACCAAGCTGTAAACTATTCAAGTTGGTAACCTGGTGTGACCAGTTTACACACTTTGTTTATAGAGTTAATCCATGTATCTCTTCTTTGAATTAAGCCGTTGACTTTTGTCTCTGAGTGAATGATTCTGTTTCTGGATGAGATAACTGTTTCTTTTTATTTCTTTAATTGTTAGATATGCAATGCACATTTAGGCCTATAGATTGTTCATATCTTTCCAAATCCCAGTCAAAACCATCTTTACAGTCGATATTACAACTGAGTACTAACAATGTTAACACATAGAACCTTAATAACAATGGACGAACCTCCAACTAAAAAGAGACCAATTTTTACGCTGGAAAAAATAATTATTGTAACTGAAAGAAGTGAAAAAGAGCAGACCACTTGCAAAATAGCGGCATAGACGTTGGTAAAACAAATTTAGGGTGTTATGAAGGAAAAGGAGTAAATCAGAAATGATTTCATGTGCTAATACATGTACGTGTGATCTTCAAATGTAAGTGTGATTTCATGTTTAATGATAGAAGTATATCTTTATTGCTATATAATTTTGTTTTCAGATGAATGCATGCAATATTTTAGCAAGAACTATTAATAAAAAATTGAATATATCTACAGTGATTATGGTTATTTTTCTTTAAATTGTTCTGAAACTGGACCTTGGAAACTGGTCCTTTTGTACAAACCTGTTATGAGAGTCCACCTGTCTTGAGAGACTGTTTTTTGTTGGCAGAAGGGATGGTCTCTCGTAACAGGTTTTACTGTACTAGCAAATCACAGTGCTTCTGCAATTTTTTCTTGAGAGTTATTGCTCTTTTTGGCTTAGAGTTAGATGTATGACAAAATCTTATCTATGCAGATAGTCTTAAAGTTTTCATTGGATCACTGTGAAACTCTGTATGATCTGAAGATGTGCATATTGACAAATTGCTGTGCTGTCTTAATTTATGTTAGAGTTATTTCCCTTTTGTCATGCAACAGAATTCAGTGTACAACAGAATCTTGTATATGGAACCTGTCATGCAGTTTTTAGTGATTACTGTGAAACTTGGTATATATTAAGATCATCATTTAAAGATGCTTGTTGTTAGAGCTTTTGTTCTTTTGACTTACATCTGATGCTGTATGACAGAATTTTGTGAATGTTACTTTAAAGTTTTTTAGCTCACCTGGCTGTGATACCATGTGAGTTTATCATGTGGTCAGCATGTGTCATGTGTCGTCTCTTATCTGTCGATCAACAATAGGTTTTTTTCACTCTGGAGTCCATATTTATGATCTGATTTTAATCAAACATGGAATATGCATTTATTCGTCAAATCACACACAGTTTTGATAATGGGTGCTCTCCATGCATCATCAATGAATCCTGTTGATGTTTGTCATCACTGTGACTGAAAGAAGGAAATTGATTTTTAAAAAAGTGACTGGAGTTTTTCACCAGATTTTGTGGGTGGCTTGCACTTGGGGTAAGGAAGAACCATAATTATTTCAGGGTCAGAAGGTTATTGATTGAGGAAAACTGGTTACCAACACAACAACTGGAATTCTTTATCATCTATATCTAACAAATTTTGTGGCTGGCTTGCAAATGGCATAAGGAAGAATCCTGTTGACTTTGGTGTCAAAAGGTCAACATTCAAGGTAACTAACCAAAATAATAAATAAGCTTTGTGGGTGGCTTGTACTTTAGCTAAGGAAGAAGCCAATTGGTTTTGGGGTCCAGATGTAAAAGGTCAAGGTCGCAGACAGATGGTAAATAGTTTCTGCACAATAATAGTAATTTTACATCACAGACCTGACCAAAGCTTGTGATGCCTTGTACCTAGGGTAAGGATGAAGCATGTCAATTTTGAGATCAAAAGAGCACAGATCAGATCACTTTGACTGAAAGAACTAAATGGCTTATGTGTAAAAGTATCAGATATCCATGTAGACGACTGTTAAACATGGGGTGGGTGTATAATGTGCCATTCAGGGTTCTATTGTAATTATGAGCGTGACCTATGCATAATTATGAGGTGATCTTG
Organism: Megalonaias nervosa; assembly: GCA_016617855.1. NCBI lineage: Eukaryota > Metazoa > Mollusca > Bivalvia > Unionida > Unionidae > Megalonaias > Megalonaias nervosa. The sequence goes on from JAECUM010093280.1 coordinate 14,943, forward strand.
CATCTGATTGGCATTGTTGTTTTTATCACTCTAGAGACTGTTTTGATAGGATTTTGATCAAACTAGAGCATATGTCTGCATCCTCAAGATGTTGGTTGAGTGAAATTCATACTTACTGATGACGTTACCTTGCATTTAATTGGCTGAGCATATAAATTATTATTTCTTATCAGATTTTGATCAAACTTGTTAAATAGTGTTATGTTTTCAAGGTTTTGGATGAGTTTGATTGTGAGCTAGATTTATGCATATCTTTTAATATGGCAGTCTTGTTGGCTAAGCTTATTTGCATTCTACAAACCAATTTCCAGTCAAAATTTGCTCCTTCTTGGTAAATAAGTTTATATTATTGTCTTAAACAGGCTCCAAAAGTAAAATCAGTGCTTATTAATAAGATACCTTGCATCTAATTGGCTGAGCATGTCAACTTTCCAGCTCTAGAGACACTATTGTTCATCCAATTTCTGTCAAACTTCATAAATTTTAGATCATGTTGATTTGACCACTTTTACTTTATCCTGATAAAAATTCTTTCATTAAAGATAAATGTAATAAATATGCATTGACACTTGCACATAATCAATGTCATCCAAGATCAAACTCTTGGATGACATTCATTATGAGCAATTGATTTTCCACATATATTATGTTTATCTTCAGAAAGAATTGAGCAATAGTTCTCCATTTGTCCATGTCCCTATTTTTCTTTGAATTTATGAATCCCCAGATTCCTCCTATCCAATATCTGCTTTGTCTTGCAGCTTTTAAGAAGTGAACATTTTTCTTGGCTAGCAAAATCAACATATAAAGCTTGGTTGGTAATTTACATTGTTTTTGATCTTTCAATACTACATAAACATGTTTAATGAAATGGTCAGCTGTTAAGTGACAGTAAACAGGTGAGAGATACAAAGTATAATTTGGGGCCCTTGAAGGGCCAAGTGGTCTCAGGCACTTGCCTTTACAGATCACTCATATATCGCCTTTGTCGCATGGGTTCGAGTCACCACTTGACCAACATGGGTATGTGAGAAAGTTTGCCAGTAGCTTCCTATGGGTCAATGGTCCTTCACACTGTCATCTCTGGTTCTTCCTCCATCAAATATACTGGCCACCATGTATAACCTATCATGTGCTGAAAAATAGCATTAAATCAACAAAACCACAAACCACCATAAGGTCTGATTGGGCCTTTTGCTTCTCCATTTGTCCACATTTTCTTTTCTTTGAATAGATGAACACCCAAACTGTACCTATCTAATATTATTTCTGTCTGGCAGCATTTAAAAACTTTTGCTTGGAAAGAGCAGTTTTCTGTTACATACCCATAATTTTATATAGAATAAGAAGGACAAAAAAAATCTCTTCAGATCTTAATTCTATCCCTGGCTAAGCTAGCCTAAGATAATGTCTGCTTCCCTAATGCTTAAATATCTTCATAGGTAGTATTTATAATTATATATGAATTCAGTGTTTAAGTACTATTTTTCATCCAAACTGCATTAAAGTTTCTCTGTCACCCAAAAATGTATCTCTGATAAACTGATAAAAGTTGTTTTGTTTTTTTTAAACCTTTGGTTTTACAGAAAATACTAGTTTTATGAGTTAGTGTGGTTATTTTTGCTCTGTCAAGGATATTCCTGGACCATTTGAGATGATATTTTCCTTTACGATTCTTGATACACAGAGGACCAGTCTCATCCAAGTTTCATGGTGACCTTTCTCCTTATAATACCTCTACAATATAAATGACCTTCCTGTACATAGGCAAAGTTCTGTATTTTGTAACAGTGGATGTCCAATCCAAACTACATATTATCAAAACTCTGGATCAGATCTCAGTTCAGAGAGAATCCATTTCCTAAAAGGATAAAGAATCATTTTCTTGATAGGTAAATAAGGAAAAAAGCTGTTTTTCCTTCTCAATTGAAACAATATCTGGCATAATACATGTTGGAAGGTGAAGGTCATTAAGTGAAGATGAATTGTATGCTGCATATATCTTACATTTATTTTGTCAGTTATTGCATTGTAACATTCATTTTAGTCAAAGCATTGGACCACTTACCACATGCTGAAGCAAGTGACTGTATTCCAATTAGTTAGTGGTAGTCAATATAGCCGTTGGCTACCAATTTTTCCATATGGCTCATAAATTTATCAAGTAAACTATTTCGGATACATTTTTTGATCATTGTCTAGTGTAATTAGCCCTAGATTTTGATTAGGCAGGGGTGCAAATTTTAAATATTTCTATGATATTGACTTTTAATGGAAATCTTCTCTGGGGACCTACAAGTGGAACAATCCTGTATATCAATACTGACATGCTTGGTACAGTCAGCACACTGTACAGAGTTTACATGGGTCCTGGAATCCTGGAAAAGTTTTGGAATTTAACAAATAAATTTTACGTGCCTTGAAAATCATGGAATTTCTCAAACCTTGCAAAGTTTTGGAAAGGTCATGGAATTTCTGACAGTAGAATTCAAAATATCTATAACTGTACTAATTTTACTGAACACCAAGCACTGATTAAAAACTTGTTGCGAGCACAATTAATTTACTTGACAATGCAAGATATGTAGTCTTTGAGTTTTGTGAAATGGTCCTGGAAAAGTTTGGAAAGTCGTGTAATTTGTTTTTGTTAAATCTGCAGGAGCCCTGTCTGTACAAAGTGATGAATGGGCAGTGTAATCTTGCTAATGATTGGAAAGTTCTGGGTTGTAAATGACTGTTTTCATGACCTGTATTGGGTGCATTTTAGGTAAGTTTAGCAGGGCTAGATCACTGTATCTGCTACCTATGAGTTGACATAAGCTATGACCCAATGCAGCTAATTGGCTTTTGATGTGGGGGCACTGATTAAATGAAACACTAATTGGCTTTACAATTAATGCTCTGTAATAATTTAATTATGGAACCCAAAATATTTCCAGATGGGAACCTATCTTTATGATATAAAGCAAGATGGGATCAGAAGATTTTTTTTTTTTGGTATTGACCTTCAGGAATTCCATATTATATGTCGGAATTTCTCCATGGGATGCCTCAGTTTTTAATTGTGGATATCCTAGTAACTTCTAAAAATTCCACCTGTGTGCCAAAATAAACACAAACATCCCAATAAATATCTGACTTGGGATAAAACTTGTTTTTCCCACAATTAGCAAGGTGGTATAAAAGAATTAATAATGCATCAGTGGCTGTTAACATGATTATTTACTGATATGGCAGATACCTATCATTACCATAAATATACACAGGGTTAGAAGTAAAACTCGAAAATCCTAAAATTTCATTTTACCTTAGAAACTTTAACAAAATAATAAATTAAAAAAACCCTAAGGAAACCTAAATAAATTAAAAAAAACCCCATAAAAATCTTTAAAAATGATGAACGGCTGTACTCTAATCCCACAAAAAATGACTTTTTACACATGTTGTTTTGTTAAGTATCCTAGCTGTCAAAAAAAGCATGCGAATTTCCTAGCACTTGCAGGTAAATGGATTTTAAATTATTTTGAAGTTTTCATTTTATCTTCATTTTATTTAGAACAAACTCAAACCATGCTTTGTAAGATTTTTAATAATGTTATGCTCACCATGGAGATAATCTTGTAATTGCCTTTTTTCTTGAACGTCCAAAAAAAGTTAAAACCTTGAAAAAAAAACTATAAAAAAAAACCTTACCAATTTTAAAATTCAATTTCACTTCTAACCTTGTATACAACAAAGGCCAAGCTGACGGTGTCAGATTTTCACAATGTTTATAAGGGGATCATTAAATATGCAACATTGAAACAATGAACTGCTTCAATCTTCTTTCAACTTCATGATCTGAGTAGAAAGTGTCAATCTAGCTGGTGTGTATACATTTTAGATATCTTGCTCTGTCCATCAGGTTTTTACAGTCATGGCATAACATAGTTGGAGTGACTTTATCAGTATCAGCAGTAAGCGGAATTTTTCCCAAACTCTTCCCTTTTTTTTAATTTCTTGATTATTCATGTATATTATGATACATCACCTCCATGTCCTATTGATGAATTGTCACACTTGTAATGCAGTATATATTGGGGCATTCTGGCCGTAGTAGAGATCGTGATGCAGTGTGTGATTGCAAAAATAGTGAGATGCCAGCAAATATCGATAAATAGCTACACCTCTTCTGGCTATCTTTCTCTGTAAGCAGTATCTTAAACCAAATATTTCTTTATTCAAAGAGGCCATTCACAATACATAAGTATTGTAGATTCTAAATGTGTTGCAAGGTGTGTATCATAGTCCATCATTGTTTTGTTTTTTCAGAGACAGTGTTTGAGGTCCAGGATAATCCAGTTTATTTTAACTGTTGGAGGGATACTGCATTGGGAAGACAAGGCCAGAGAGAAGAAAATGGCAATAGTTATGAAACAAAATTGCACAGGTATTATTCTTTTATTTATTTTAAATTTATTACTACACCTGTACCTTTGACAGAACAATATGACCTTTGGTTCTTGTTGTTGTTGTTGTTGTTGTTGTAGGGTTTAATGCCATTTTTCAGCACAATATAGGCTATACATGGCGGCCAGTATAATTGGTGGAGGAAGAACCCAGGAAGAACTACTGACCCACGAGAAGCTACTGGCAGGCTTTCTCATGTACCCACGTTAGCTGAGCCTGAGACTCGAACTCACGCATTCAGAGGTGCAATGGCATTGATCTATAACAGTACGTGCTTTAGACCACTCGGCCACTCAGGGCCCTCTTTGGTTCTTGTTTAAAAAAAGATTGATTTCAAATCAGTATAGGTCCAAAATTGAAATTGGGATTTAATGTACTTGTAAGTACATGTATATGGCATAGCTTGCCAGCACACTTCAAGCTTCAAGGCCACTGTTTATAAAAAAGTTCACCATTCTTTCGATCTAACTAAAGTTTGGAAGGAAGGAAATATTTTGTTAAAAAAGCTATCTGACATAAACCATTCTTTGAAATACTCAACATCTTAGGTTTAAACAATATTCAGATATTCAGTTTAAAATTAAGAGGTGTCACCCCTTAATGCAGTCAATGAAGTTGTTTGTAATTCTGATCTTTTTCCAGAATACTCCAAAAGTAATGAAGCATTCAACAAATTCCATTGGTGACTAATCTGATAATAACAACATTCGCGCGTGGCACACAATTTGATTTGAGAGGGAGTGAAGAGAGGCCTGCTTTTGTAAGCCAGTAAATGAAGATAAAGCATGCATTATATAAAAATAAGACTTGATGAATAGTGATCATTAGCTGGTGTGCTGGAATATTCATTGAAGAGTGAACATGGGCTGAAGACAATCCGACATAGCATGGTGTTAGCTTATTATGTTACAGTGGTGATGTCATCAGATCTTGTGTGGCAGCTTTGAACAGTTGACCCATGTTGATCAACATATGATTAATTCGTACACATCTGAAAAAATGGCTGGGTTTCTCAGTTTGCGGGAAAAATTATATAGCTCATAATGTGGTGAACGTCGATATTATCTGGTTTTAATGGAATCTGATGATGTTTAGGACCAGTATCTTTCAGTATTCAGTATTATTCAAAGAATTTGGTATATGTGACTTTCTGCATGTAATGGCAGCATTGGGGCTTTAAGTAACTGTGTCAGTGGTTTCTTTTTATATATGTCAGTTCTTTACTGATTTTTCCAGGCTGTGCCATACATGCCAACCATTAAGCTTTTGGTGTAATCATTACGCTTTTTTTCACCAAATTATGTTTTGCACATGCCTGTATATGGATGATACTTTTTTTGTACAATAAATATAAAAATAAAGCAATAAAATATTTTCGTCATTTTCATTATTACCTCTTTAATTCCATTCATATAAATTTGAGAATATTCTTAAAAAGATGACTGCTGCACAAGAAAAGTGTAAGAGTACATTCCTTATTTGATATTTATAGTAACTGTATATGACCCATTTGCAGGAAAACAGATGGGTTTCTCCAAATTTGAACTCTGCTTCACAGATTCATTATATTGATAAGCTAGTTAGTTAGTGGACCAGTCTATTACTTTTAAAGAAAATGATGCCACATGTTAAGCAAAACACTGTGCAGTGTGAGTTGTGGATGTTACATGACAGGAAATGGTAGAGCAGATGGATCTTTTCAAACTTCAGATCAAAAAAAAGGAAATTCAACACTGCTTGACAAGAACTTTAAAAGAAGAATATGGGAGTAATGTAATACAGCATGCTGAGCACATGATTGTACTCATTTTAAAATTCCAGTTCATGATCATTCAATGGAAGTTAAACATATAGACTTGTTAAAGTGAGTGCTGAATATGAATAGTTTTTCGGTACTTTTTGTGTTTTTATTCTGGTTCTATGGATTTTGCCCTTTGTGACAAGAGTTTTGACCAGCTGCAGAATCAGGCTAGTAGCAAAAATAAATGTGTCTTTTTCATACATGCTGTAATTCTGGCATGTAATACACCTCTCCCTCAATAACTCACACACACTGGGGTCCAAAAACATAGACTGCACTATAAGCGAGGGCATGAGTTACTGAGGGACCTCCCAAAAAAATCTGCTAGACATGCAGGGATGGGGGATTGGGGTGGGAACTCTGCTGTTTAATGACTGAATGTTCGTTTTGTAATTGCTCGAGAATAATTGTCAATAAAGCACTCTTTCTGATGAAGTTGTTCGTTATTCTTTATAAATTATGTTTATTTTCAAAATGTCCAACATCTCAATGATCATTAACAATATTCCAACTGGTTTCAATAGCGGACACGGGTAAGTGAAAACATTTGTGCATTACATCACTGCTTTTTGTTTTGTTGATTAGTCTGGTTCCTGGTGTGGTATATAATAGTGTTATCCAAAACAAGGAGTCACCGAAGCAGGGAACCAGATTATCTGTTGATTCACCACCAAACAAGATTCTTTTTTTATCAAAAACATGCGACATTTATTTCGTGACACAATCATCTATGTCGAAGCTCAGTTTTTGTATTGTTCAATAAGTGAAATATTGATGCCGTGATTTCATTGCAAGTAATAGTGAAACTTCTTATCAACCTTGAGGATATCTCAAAGTGCGAATTCAGGAATTCTCTGAAACTTAGTTTCTCCACAATGGTCCGTGTCTGTGAAACAATGCTCTTTATTTTACAAGGTATTCATTTCGCTTGGTTGCCTTGCTGTATTTGATCACAGTTATGATTAAGTGGGTTAATTTAAGGTAGTTTAATTATATTACTTACACAGTAACATTTATAACTGTATTTGATTGATCAACTGAAATTAGTTCACCCAACATACGACTGAGGCCGCTGGTTCTTAAGCATGTCAGATTTGTATGACTTTTAACTTTTTTATTCCACCTCCTTCATTCGATTCAAAAGACGTAATTAACATGATAATACAAAGGAGGCCAGCTTTTAATTTAGTGCAACAACACAAGTAATGCTTCCGCTAATCAGATATCAAAACATGGTCGGCACTTAACTAGGTTCTCAGAGAAATGCTCATGGACATAAGCTGTTACAGTAGATTGTCACATTTTAAGTTATTACAAGAGGACACATTGCATTTATGATGATTACGCTTAAAAGTAACTAATATATGGAGCTAAAACACAAATTTCACCTTATAAAAATTATTTAATTGGCATTTATTTGTTAAAGTACTGCCTCCACAAGACGTAAGTGACATTTTCATTGATAGAAATTTCCTTGAGTATCATTACTTTCGGTGTACTAAGAATGTCGTTTGGAAAGAAAATGTGACAAATTTTATGACTTCTTATTAAAAGTTGATATTTCATAATGTTGATCAAAATTTCCAGGTCCTATCTACTGTTTTCAACAATAAAACGAGTGATATATCAAAGTTTCCGTTACCAATTTTGATTGTAATTTTCCTCAAATTCAACATATAGGGATAAATGTTTTGCATATTTTCTGGTTTAAAAAATGGGATCCATGCCTGACTCTGCATTATTAGTGGGTTCATGAGTTATCAGGGCACAAGTTATCGAGGGAGTGGTGTATATAAATTACACCTTTTATGCCCAGATTATTCATTCTTGACACTTATAATAGCAATAACTATATTTATACCTCTTGGAGGGGGTTTGGCATGTATGCTGTGCCCTTGAGACTTTTAGCTCAGTAACAATTAAAAACATCAGTACATCAATAAAGGTGGCTAAAATAACTTTTTATATTGTTTATATAGGTTGTGCACTGAAAGTTATGAAAATTCACAAAGTCGTCAAGATGCTTGATTGTATTAGTTGGGTTATCTAACAAACTTCCTGTTGATCAAGAGTATATTGTGATTTGGTAGAGTTCTAGGTGAGCAGAACATACAGAATTAAAGAATATATGACTTTCAGTCTTAATTCTGAAATCAGTGAAGGAGGTAATGACTGATTTTATATGAATGCAACTACAATGTATTTAGAATCCACATAAACCATTCAGTTGAAATCGCTGATGATGACGATTAAGGCATTCATTAGTTACTGATTCAAGTGTCAGAGGTGATAATTTGGTTGATCATGTGCAGAGAAAGAAAAAGAAAATAGATAATAACCCTGCAAATGATCAAAAAAATAGTTGGCATCAAACTGAAAAGATGTATTATTGTTTTACAACTGTGCAGCAATTTAAAAGAATTAATTGACAGTGGAGTTATGGAGAAAGAAAAATGGTTTTTTAAAGATAGCTTTTGTTCCAGACCATGTACCATGACCATGTTTGCAGAGAGCTTGATCTTAAGGTATGGACAAGACTTATTGACATTAGGGTCAAAAGGTCAAGCTCAGGGCCATTGTGGTTTTGCAGAATAGCATTTGTTCTTGACTAAGCTCCTTAACAAAATTGAAGATTGATTGCAGTTAGGATCACAATTGAATCATGTAGATTCAAAGAATTTTTAGGTCAGAAATGCTGCCAGGATATGAATCACACAAAATTTGTATGAATTCTTGCATTTGGAGGGCAGTGATGTGCAAGAACTCCCACAAATTAGTTCAGTGTTGAACAAATGAAAATGTAATCTGCACATTATACTACAGTAGTCCCCCTCTTGAACTGCCCCTCCTGACCAGCAGCCACCCGCTTCTTACGTCCAGAATCCCTTGGCACCAAGGAGTTTGTGTTCAAAAGTACCCCTCAAGAACGGCCACCCCTCTAATGCAACCAGTGGCCAACATATTAGTACAAAAATGTAAAATGTTCCCCTCACAAGCGGCCACTTTTATTTCAAATGTATCCAGAACCAATAATTAATTCATATTGTGACGTAAGGTAAGTAATCAGATTATCTCTATCGTCAATACATGTCTCCCAATGTCACGTTTCCATTACTGAAAGAAGTGTTGACCAAAGTACATGTAACACTAAGATTAATATTATATCATTGTCTGTAAAAGCTGACATTTACAGGAAATAGGCTCAACAATGTTATGATAGAGTTTTGGGCTTCACAAGTCTGTCAAATTCTTCTCTTTGATGATTACAACTGGACGTAATTGTCAAGATCATAATGGGGTCAGCATAGGCTAAAAACTGATTTTGTGCATTAACACACACACACAGAAATTGACCTTGAACAAAGCAGGGTGCGAGACAAAGACCACAAAATCACGTGACAACACTTTTATTGCTTCTTTTACGAAGAAGGCTTTTCATCCACTCTACAAAAGTTTCATCAGCATAATTAAATCGCATACAGTTAGCAAGATCCGAATAAATCATTACCAAACATTAACATGTCATCACGTAAATGGAGACGTATTATTTTAGAAGAAAGTTGGTTGTTCTACTCGACATTGGGTGAAGTGGGGAGGGGGGACTTGCCGAACAATTTTATGTAGAAAAGACTCAAATAAAACAACGTCGTAACCAATAAAGACGTTATTCAGCAGCAGTGGGAAAATGAAGCAAATGGAAAGAGAATTATGTATATACCAAGATGTAAATGATGTTTTTGAATGGTTTTGCAATGTGCATGACAACAATACCCATTCGCATATCACGCTTACGCCAAGAATAAGAATTATTAATGTATATTCATTAGAAATAAGTCTTTTATAGCAAGAAGAACCTTTTAATAATTAATGTTACTTTTAAACAAAGATATTAAATGCTTTGAAGTATGTAGTTTTCTTACTACGTGCATTACATACACTTCTCACAAAAAATTTAGTCCTACTCTGGAAAGGCCACTCGTCTTATAAGGCCACTTTCCCAGTACAGAAGGGGTGGCCGTATAAGAGGGGGACAACTGTATACTGCTCAGTTGACCAAATGAGCTTCTAATTTAAGTAAAGTCATTATTATTATTATTATTATTATTATTATACTACAATTTTTATTTGACCACTTACCCTTAAAGTGCTTGTCATGATACAAGTCAAACCAATAGAGGTCTCATAGCAATTGTCATGACATCTGTTTTTCATGAAGACAGTTGTTAACACGTCTGGGTATTTCAGCTTATCATGAATGGTTGTTAAACTTAATTTCCATTAAGCATTATGTCATAGTTGGAACCTTGCATCAAGGAAGTTTTACAAATGTGTGTTTAAAATACAGGCTATCTAGAAAACCACAAATGGCTGATTCCCAGCATGGTTCATCTACTGATGTCGTTTTCATCTGGAAATTATTGGATGATGATAGTGATGATGACAACAGTTTTTAAAGTTTCAAAGTGTATCAGATTATTGGAACTGGAAACATGCTAATGAAGATATTGATGAGTGATATTGAGTCAGAAAATGGTGTTAAATATGAATCCAATGCATATGCTGGGTGGACAAAAATAGATGGCATGCTGGTCAATCCCCCTTTCAGTGGTATTTTGAAATTAATTTTAGAAAAGGCACAATATCTAGCCTATTTAAAACAGAATTTAAAAGTAAAATTTTTATTTCTTTGATCAGACAGTATAGCCCAGCGGGATTGTGTGCAACAAAACTAGATAGCCCTATAAGGGTTAAGATAAATTAAAAATATGAATAAAAAATGAAATGAAGTAAAGATATTTATTTTATCAAAATACCTTTGTCTGAACAAACAGACTTTGGCAATGATGGACTTGAAACCCTAATACAACATTATAGAATAGATAATAAATCTGGCATAGTAGTCAGTCAGTAAAACACTGCTTTAAGAAAGCGAAACTTTGGCAAGTGCCTATGTTAGTTAAAAATCTTGTTTTGGAACTGATGTATTCAATAGATACTACCTGTGAGCTCAGAAAAATTGGACATAACCATAAAGAACAGCTTCCAACTTACTCAAGCTGCCATAGCTAGCTATGCCTCTTCAGACAGCATATTGAAAGGAGGGCCGTCAGCAGAGAACAATATTCATACACAGATAAGGAATAGATTATGCTCAGAAACAACAGTTAACCGATGAATGCTAATTCAGCTAGAGCTGACATAATTTAAAGATTTTGGTCTCAACAGAGCTCTAACAGAGTTGAGCAGGAAGAAAGAGAGATGGTTAAAAAAGTTATGAGTTACTGAACTATGGCCGTGTCCTCCTTCTCCTCCCTTTTTTCTACTCCCCTCTTATTTTGGTGACAAGCAAGGAGCTCCCCGCTTTAGATAACATCTTGGCAGCATCTCTGGTGTTCATGCTGAGAGTAAGTATATTAAGAAAATATAATAGAAAAATAACAATTTCTGCACATTAAGTTTAGATCAAGACAGCATACCTTGACCAAAGGTTCAGGTATTTGAGATACCTTGGTCAGTAATACCATCATACTAATGCCATATAGAGGACAACTAAACACAAGGTAGGTGTATAATGTGCAGTTCACTGTACTCTTGTTCAAAGCTCAATTTCTTCATTGGTGATTGTTCTAAGATTGAGAAGAAATGAGCATTTTGAGTTTTAAAATGTATTAGTGACCGTTTTTTTAATATTATTGTAAGAGTACTCATTAAAATTTGGTATAAGATTAAACTTGATTGCATAAGAAAATGTTTCAGACTAACCCCATATTCATGACTATAATGTTTATACATTATATCAAGTAATTGTGATAATGTTTATACATTATATGAAGTAATTACTATAATATTTCATATGTATGATTATTATTATTATTATTATTGTGCCAATTTCTTCTACAACTTTACCTACATGGTAATATTAATCAAAATTAATTGTATATTGATTGCAGTGTTAATCACACTCTTCATTTTATATTCCAGAGTGTTGAAGCAACCAGACTATGCTAGACCAACTAACCTTCCAACAGTGATAGACTTGTTTGGACACAGCTTCCCATCCCATCGAATTCTCTCAGACAGAATGGATACAGTTTTAATGTTGTTTAAGTATGTTTAATGCATATGCAGATTTGTTAATAAAAGTGTGATTATTATGACAGTGGCCTCAACTATATGGATGTAGTTTTATATTGCCTACAGTGTTGTCCTGAATGCATACAAAAGATATTATATATGATAAATATATACAGATGCAAGAGAAGAATCAAACAAGACATGGTGAAGAAATATGAGCAAAACAGTGCAAGTGGGACATTATTCATCTGCATGTATTGTTTGCCATAGACCTTTACTATTATTTTAAAAATGTTACGCTTGTTTTACCTGTTTACTCAGATTATTATTTCATTTGAATGTTTGGTGGCCAGGCAAGATTTTGTCATTGTTTGCATGAGGAATGCTTCCATGATTTTCAGTTCCATATCTGTTTTAAATATTGTATTTATCTAATTATAAACCCACCACCATTTTTCCAAAATATGTTACAGATTTTCTCTATAGATGTCTTTTTGGATAAAGAAACACAGCCTCTACTTTGTGACAAATTTATCAGACTGGTTCCCTAGCTTTATCCCAGGAGAAATAATCTATTACATGTACATTGATGCGGCATCAGAACTCCCATTTAGTTATCTGTTTGTGGAATGATAAAGTATCGTCAGAAAAACAGCTGTCTTCAAAAGACTTTGACATGAAAACATGAATATTTTGAGCTAACGTTTTAAATATTTTATTAGTTTTGTGCAACATGTTAAAAATTAGTTGTATTATATCTGTGAGACTGTTCATAAATTCTATGTGAATTGTATTTTTATCCCTCTTGCCAATAAAATTGGGAGGGATGTAGTATTTTGCCCAATGCCTACATTCATACATTGTATGTTAATTCATTCATTTTGCCCCAGTATCATTGACCATGTTTCACCTATAAATGAAAATTTGTGTATGGATGTGTCTCAGTCAAATCACTTACACCTAATTTCAGGCTTGAGTGTATTTTCAGCTGTTCATTGCACCCACAATATCATGAACACCTACTGTCACGAATTGGTATGTAGATGCATTCCAGGTTGATGAACCCATAAATATGAAAAGGAAGGTGACAGTGAGCTAATTTTCAGTGGGAATGACTTTTGTATTTTAGGGTGTTTGTTCATTACACCCTCTATTTTATCTTTAACCAAGCTTCAAGTACACTCAACTGTAACAAATTATCTTAGACTCTGTTTCACTTACACTCATTAAAACTGGTATGTATATGCAACTCAAGGTGAATAACCCAACCATACCAAAAGTAAGTCACAGTGACTATTTTTTCATATTTACATGATTTTAATGTTTTCAGCTATTGGTTTGTTAGGCCCTAATTCACTTACATTCATGAAAATTGGTATATGGATGTATCTTAAGATGAATAATTGAACTGTATTAAAAGTAAGTCATTGTGACCCATTCTTCACATTTGAATGACTTTCATGTCTTTCAGCTATCCATTTGTAACATCTTCCGTAAATTGGACCATTTTCATTTGCAATCATGAAAATTTATAATTGGATGCATTTCAGGTAGAATGTTTCAACCATACCAAAAATAGGTCAGTGAACTAACTTGAGTGACTTCTGTATTGTTAGCCAGTTTTAGTTAACCTAACCATAAGACTAACTGAGCTCATGGTATGACCATGTGTCTGTCATGTGTTCTGCATTGTATGTCCATCAGTAAATTGCCATTTGAAATTTCTTCTCAAAAACCAATGGACCAGTTTTGTCCCAATTTGGCAGAATATTTCTGGCTAACATTATAAAATACCCTTAAACAACATCTTCTCAAAAACTGCATAACAGAATTTGATCAAATTTTACACAAAGAATGACCTTTTAAATTTATACAAATAATATTACTATTCTTTAAAAATGGCAGCTATTACTTAAAATTAACAACAATTGTCAATAGTTGCCATTTTCAGCTTATACCCATCAGACCAGTTTCCTTCCAAGCTTGGCACATAGCATAATGGCCTTTCAGGTTTATATAAATGATGCAGATGCTCATCAGATACGGTCAGTTCCTGAAAATAATACAACTTTAAACAACGTCATTTCAGAAGCAACTGACCAAATTTGACGAAGCGTTTTGGTGTTTAGGGTTTTAAAAGTTTTACAAATGATCCCAAGTTGATATCTTATATGGTCACAGTTCCTAGAAATGGGAAATTTATAGACTTTGATCAAATTTTACAGAAAGCACTTGAGTTGAAGGGCTTTTAAATTTGTAGAAATGATGCCAACCTCTCATGAAATATTTTTAAAAAGAGAGAAACCTGTAATAACTTCTAAAGAACCCTTAACAGATTTTGATCAGATTTGACAGAATGTGCCTTAGGTTGAATGCCTTTTCAGATTTGTACAAAATAATGCTGTTCGGCTATCAGATATGGCTGCCATTATTAAAAGTAAGAAGAAACATTATACAACTTTACTTCAAAAAGCCACTGTACAGAAATTGGCCAGATTTGACACAAAGTTTCCTGGCATCGGGGCCTTTTCAGTATTGGGCAAATGATGTTGGTGTGCCTTAAAATGTGCATGGAGGTGTAATATATGCAATCAACAGCACTGAAAAAATGTCCAGCATCCTAATGGTCCAGATTTTTCCATCAAATGCATTCCCTGATCACATCAATGTTAGGGATATAAGCCAGCTAACTCCTGAATCCAGCCCTGCTTAAATATTCATCTTTTCTGTCGATGGCATATAGTCAAAGGGCAATAACTCTTGTCCATTTCCTCTTGCCACGCCAGGTAACACTTTTTTTTAAAGCTTCTCTACTATACTGTCAACATTTTACAAGAAACCTCCCAAAATCCAAGTCATAAAATTGTATGCTCCAGGAAATTGGATTTACTATGTGTTATAATCTTTCCTCTACATATGTTATACATTATTTTGTCTATTTTCATATTTTTGGTGTGAATATATCACATTTTTGGGCTTGATCTATTTAGACTTATACAACATGCTGTTATTTAATGCATGTTGTCATTCATGTTCTAGTGCATACTGCCTATTGTCTGCTCTGTTGGTAGCTGGTGTTGTGTTAGTGACTTCTTAACAAGTTGAGTTGTTAATTTATGCATTTTGTTTGCCTTCGTGTGTCATTTCAGTGAATCAAAATGTCAACCAAGTGCATGAACTGCAAGAGATTTAAGGCAAGGGAAGTGTACCAAAATGCACTAATTTCTTTTTGCATATTTTGTGCTCAGTTTGGTTCAAAGACATCTGGAATGCAGTATTGCTGAAAGAGACCAAAGGAGAAGAAAAGAGAGGTTAATCTCACAAAGACAATTCTGATGTCTTAAGTATACATCCAAAGTTAGCATTCACTGTGATCCTTGCAGCAATGTTCCTGGGGTTCCTCCGTCCCACCTAAAGTGCATCGTTTACAGACATCTGTTAGGGTTACCTCAGTGGAAGTGGACTGTGAACAAAATGCTAATGTTTTGTGATCAACTGCATTTGACTTGCCAGGTTCAGGAGACCTTGACACAATTGTTAAGTTCAGGCCAAATTTTGCCTAGTATTCATCTCTTGTTTACATAGGTATGCCTGACTCACTGGGGGAGTGGCCCTCCCCCCCACCCCCAGTTCTTGTTAGCCCAGTGGTGTTGGTCCCCTTGCATATCTGAGCATAGCTTTCGGGCACAAGGGGCTTTTGCGAGATCCATTAGATCCATCCCATGAATATATGATAAGCCAAGTCATCTTACTGTATATTCACAGCTTACCCGATGGGAAGTTACAGTGATTTAGTTAGAGATGACAGCATTGCATTGTCTATGTCACCAGGGATGATTTACCCAGAAATGGATGCATTACAAGACAGATATTCCAGCACAACAGCTTACTCAGATCCAGCGATGGAACAGACTGAGTTTAGTTTCAAGGCCAAGGAGATTTACCAGGTGATGTCAGCCTCTGAATGCCTTCCACTCATTACTGCCACACACGAATGATTATAAGGTCAAAGCATCTGTAGACCTCAATAATAGGAAAGAGAAGGTCCTTCTGGTTACTTCCCCAGTCAGTGAAATCAGGGACATTAATGATCACTTTTCTAGAAGAATTGGTGATCTGGGTGTTGCAAAGGCTTTCATTTCTGAAAGCAAAGTACCAGTGATGTTTCCATTGCACTGGTACAAAACACAGTCTGACACCTTCTGTACTGACCTCTGGGCTCTGAATAAATATTTATCAGTGGTCCCCATGTCTGCCCCACATTTTGTTAAAGTGGATACAAAAATGTGTTTGATGCCACTGCAAAGCTGGTTTGAAATGTTGTTGCTACATCTTCGATGTTAGTATGCCATTAACAGGGCAGTTTACCATTCCATGTATGCTTGCACCTCCAGGTCACTCAAACCAGATCATACTCTAGCATTACAGATGACTCACTTTGGCCCTTTGCTGGAAAAATTGAAGAAGTGTGGATGCAGGCAGCTTAGGCACTGTTACTCCATCTGCCCTACTCAATCCAACCCCAGTATTTTAAGGCCAATCTGACTCTGCCACAATGGAGGGATGATCAGTAGGCCAAGAACCAGGGATCTTCTGCATCACAAGTTCATTCAGATTCTGTCATAATGCCAGTAGGCAACAACCTGATCAGTTATGGAGGCAATATTACCAGGGAAGCAGGAAACCCTATTCTTTGCCTCCAAGCCTCCTTACTCTCAGTGCTGACCTATCAAACCTGCCTCCCACAGACAGCCTACTGGTGCAGTTTTAATCTTGTTGAATTAACCTATTTCCTCAAAATGAATGTGTGATCCAAGTCATTTTGGAGGAGCTTTAGATTTTATGTATCCAACTTCCCCTCCTCTTTCCTGCTCTCAACTTCTAATGGGATGTTCCATTGGATTGTGAGGACACTTTTCTACAACAGGAGATTTGGTCAAACATCAACAAATGGGCAGTGGAGATTGTGAGAAAACTTCAGTCTCAGGTTTATTCAAAGTTTTCTTATCCAAAAGGCCAGTGGCAAGTTGATCGTCAACCCAATTCACCTCAACCAGTCAATTCTTTTGTCATAGATTGAGATGGAGAAAGTGAAGGGAAAAGTATGCCATTAGAATCGATCAGATTGAAGCATACTTTCACTTTCCACCCCGCATCAAGGAAATTTCTTTTTTTTACTTACTGTGGGAAGTTCTCCAGTTTGGTCGAAACATCAGCCCCTGAGTTTTACTAAAATCATGGATTGCATTGTCAACTTGTTCCAGTCAACTTCATTTACAGTGATGACAGCTTATTTTGACAACATCCTCCAGAAACATATGGTAAGTTTTATTTTTCTCAAGGGAAGAAATGATCTTGTATCCCTTTTGAATCATCTCGGTTTTCTTGTGAACTGGGAAAAGTCCAGTCTTCATCCATCTTAGTGTTTTGTCCATCTAGGTATGGAATTTATGACCAGTCTTAATCAGGTATGGCTGCCTCAGATTCACATAGTCCAGATTGTTGAACTTGTCAAGTCCATTTCAAAAAGGACTTTGATTTCATCAAATGAGTTTTTGCAACTCCTCAGTTTATTCATTGTGGTGGCTGACTTGATCCTGCTCGGCTTTCTTCTAATGTGCCTCTTACAGATGTCCTTACTGGCCTAATGGCACCCATTTTTAAGACCCCTCAATCAAAAGGTAGGATCATTCATGTTGTACCATCATTCCTGTGTCAATGGCCCAACCTGGGTTGGCTCATGACAGGAATTCCTCTTGAGAAACCCCAACTGGAAATCACAGTTATAACGATGCCTGAATGTATGGTTGGGACTGACTCTTCACATCAACCTTCTTTAAACAAAGGCTGTCATGAACACCTTTCATTTCTCTGGAAAAACAGCCTTGATTATGTCAGACAACTCTGTAGTGGTGACTGACCTTTTCACTTTGTAATTCCAATGAATAATTTTTAAATAAATGATTTCCCTCACATTGTATCTGAACACAACTGAATATGATTCCACAGACAGATCTTAAGATAGGAATGAATAATTTTTGTTTACTGCAGTCTTGTGAAAAAACCTAATGCCTAACAAAATAACCAGGATGTGAGTCACAAGTTTGCTTCCAGAACATTCTAAGTTTATAAATAATGCTAGACCTTGAATTCAGGAAACAATTTATTTATAACTTACAGACATGACAAAAAATATGAGAATAGTCAGGTAGATCGCACCTCTATCTGCAATTACAGACAAAGATCAAGCACATAAATACAAATTAAACATACATAATGTGGCTAACTCCATATTGACATACAATGCAGGCACATCCCCAGCAGGCTCTGTGTCCTAGTGGAAACTTAGTCCCGAAAGGTTCAAGTTATTTATATGGAATGGTCACTCTGACCATGAGGCTTTCATCAGATTTGCACAGGTTAGGGGATTTTGCTGATTGATCTTTTTTGTGTAAAGGTGAAATTACAAGTTTCCCACCTTCATTTCTCCAGTTCCAGACCCAGAAACGAGCCATGGATGCACTTTCAATCATTTGGGAGGGTTTTGGGCATTTGCCTACCCACCCATGGGCTTGGTACTGAAAATAATGCAGTCATTGAGGGGTCGGAACTGTAAGATGATTCTGATTGCCCCTCTTAGATGTGATGAGTCCTGAGACAATGACCTACTTGATCTAGTGATGGATTTGCCCAGAAAGATTCCAGCCATGATGAGTCTTCTCAAACAACCGTGGTCACAGTTGTTCCACCTTGCTCAGACCATTATCTTTTTCACAACTGGCTGTTGTTCAGACAGCCTTGCATGAGAAGGAATTTAGACCTGTGGAGAGAATCTCATGAACAAGAGGGCCCTCCAATCTGAAGGATGTGGCGTGTTTTCAGAGCCTGCTGCCAAATCAATAATATTGTCCCTGTTAGTGCCTCAATCTCTAAACTGGCAGACTTATTGTTTGGTTCTACAAGGAGAAAAATCTGACCCCAGTTATGATTAAAGGCTACCACTCCATGATGTCAAACACATTCAGGTATCATGGCAGACATAATAGGTAATTTTGATTTGAAAAGACCAAAATCTCTCACCATGTTTCTAAAATGGAGCTTGTAGTGGGTTTTAATGTGGCCTAATTAGATAAATTCAAGCTTTTAGCCCAAACTTTACTGAAGCTACTACCATTAAAAAAAAATTCCTGATAACCTTGGCTTCAGCATGCATAGTGAGGCAGTTATATGCAAGTAACATCTTCAGCAAACTATCTTCAATTCAAATCCATTGGAAATAACAAATGGAAAAAAATTAATTTCTCATTTTTCCTTGTCCATTTTCATTGTGGATCTGGGATTTGGTCCACTAAAATCATCGATTTGGATGGGCCAAAGATTTTCACCACTGTTATCATCCTCTTCACAAAGAAAAGCAAATCATTTCTGATTGGTTTTCATCCACTAAATATGTTTTTTGAAGCACAGAATGCATTTCATGTTGATGGACAAACAAATGCCATGATGGCTCTGTTTAATTCTTTTTCTAACCTTGCAGACAGACCTTGCACAAGATACGATTTGGACTCAATATGGTTGGGCCCTTTTATTCCTGTGATTCAGGTATGATGTTATCTAGTTGTGATTTTAGTTTTGAACAGCATCTTTAAAGGTTTGAATTAGGGTAACTACCTTGTACATTTTAATTGAAGATCTGTTGAAAATGAAATATTTTTAATTGATCTCATAATAGTGGGAAGTGAGACACAGCATTCACATTGGTTTTTCTTCAGCTATGCTTTGATCTTTGTCTTTAACCCTTTACCTCATAGAGTGTATGGCTTTTTAGCCCTTTGATATACATGTAGTAAAGTTACCCAGTACAGTGCATTATAAATAGAACACCTGTTACCTATTCAACTCCATACACATAGGCCTGCCTGTTAACTGTTAAGCAGTGTAGTGTATGTTACATTTAACAGCAATTTTAACCATTTTACAGTTTTGGTACACATATATTATGTATGGAAAGGTTTAAGAGTAAAATCTGATCATTATAGCTGTATAATTATTTTTCACAGAAGAATTTTTTATGTGCTTTAAAATCTTGAGAGAACTCGTTCACTGTCAAATCAGTGAAGCCACGTGACCAACTGTAACTGCCATTTCTCATGCTCGAAATTTACAAGTTCTTTGTCTGCGTCTACATCACTAAATCATCTGAATTTGATAGTTTATAAAAACTAATTGCTGCCTACATCAGTATCAGAGCCTTTGCCTAAGTTATTGAAGCTTTCGTAATTGTGATTCTAATCATGAAAACTCGAGTAAGTACTTAACAAAAACCGCGATCTCCATTTTGAAGCGTGGAGAATATGACCCAGTTACTTTAAATAGCAGATTTCAACCAGAGCATAAACAGTGACCACGTGATCTGACGTAATGTTCATTCACACCAATGAATGTAGTATCTAATAGGGGGTTTTCCCCCAAGGTGGTGCTACGAAAACCCGCTCAAAATGGCTGATGTTTACAGCAGGCATTGAAAGGCACTTGCATGAGAATGGTGTAGAAGTGTCAAGAGGCATTTACATGCGAATCAGGTAGAGGCATCCAAAGGCGCTTCCATGAGAATGGAGTAGAGGCATCCAAAGGCGCTTGCATGAGGTAAAGGGTTAAAAAACATGCTGAATTTCATCCAGTCAGGTACAGAATAAATATACAGTTGCACCTGAAACTGAAGACTTGATCTGAAATAGAATGTTACAATTGTTTTCTGACTCTAATTGTTGCTATCTGCTTCCCTCCAAAAATTACATTCATTGAAGAGTTACTTGCAGGGTAAATACTAAGAGTTTGGGAGTTGGGATTGGAGCATTGATGAGTTGTACACCAAACGGGATGTGGGTTATCAACTAAATTGAGTTTTAATGGTGTAAACCTAGTACACTTCCTCCATCTTTTTGGATAGTTGCACTTTGAATTGTTCGTGACTTTCAGCCTCATGCTTTATACTTTTCCACAAAGAGGCAATATCCTTGCCAAGTTCAGCAATCTCTGCTAGGTTTTGTCGACCAGATTGCTATTTGGTATTGCATGGCATTTGTAAGGGCCCTTTTGATCGCACAAGAACAGTTCTCAAGAACAGGAATGAAGTTAGAATGGTTGACAATATAGTAACGATGGCCAGGTGATGCCGGTACCTTCATGTCAGAGTGTCACATATGAGTATGACCATATGATTTAAAACCATGCAGGAATGGATGGAACTTATTTTTTATTGAAATTCAAGAAAATTTGGTATGCAGCTTAATTTTCAGTGCTGTTTTTTCAATGGTCTGCATCTTGCAGCAGAGTTGTAGCATTTGTTTGTTAGACCCACCCATTTTTGTTTCTGCATCACAACTCCTTCAATTATTGGATTTTAACCAAATTTTGTAAGCAGCATGATATTGTGGAGGTCAGTGAAATGTAGAGGACATCATTTCCTGGAATTTGCTTGTTTTAATTTTACTTTTATCTTCTATTACTTTTTAAACATTAATATACTTAATTGCAATTCATTTGATTACCTTTCTTGCTAACTAGGGTTTTTTTTAGAAATGAATGCATGTACATTAGTGGTATTTATAGTTTTAGAAAGCTGAAGGTCAGGTCTAGTTACCTGTGGTCCACATGATGCACAGTAAAAGAACATTGGAAGTCCAAGACAAGATTTTGAGGGACCAGGATGTAGTAAAACCTTGTGCAGAAAGTTCTTTTTCTGCATCAGCTATGCATTGGGTGCACTTTATTGTGCTTTATACACATAGGTCTTGTTTTGTTTTATTGCTTATTTCCCCATTATGCTTACTTCTTGGTTATTGACAGAAGAAATTGGAACCATTCTATTTAGGAAATAATTTTAAGTGATGTATCAGATTTTAGGATTGTTAAATGTCTCAAGTATATCATCAAGTTAAGATTTTAATATTATGAGATAAAAATAATAATCAGTACCATAAATAACAAGTCTGTTCCAACTACAAACAAGATAGACCCTGTTGTTGCATAATGTCCTGGTAGATCAGGGTCTGTGTTGTTTGTTCTTCTGATTACTCCTAGCAAACTGCATAGACCTGGATGTGCCATCACATTATGCAATAGCATATCAGGGTCTGTGTTCTTTGCAGTTTGACTCAACATATAAGCAGGTGTATAAGGTAATCAGATGTGGATCAGACTGTATAATGGATTAATTGTATGTGTAGGAAAGGGCTATCCAACTTTTCAAACACTTAAGGTATCAATTTTAAAAGATCTTTCCCAGCGCTGTTATTATCTGGGATGGGAAGCACATGACATTCTTTGTTGCTCATTTGGTATTTACCACCAAATATACTGCCTGCCATGTATAGCCTGTAATGTACTTAAAAATGGTGTTCAGTCCATAAAATAAGACTGATCTTTTGGTGTTAAATATTGATGGTTGGATGCATTCCTTTTCTTCAAAATAATAATAGATGATATTTCAATAGTTTAGTACATTTTTATAATTATAGAATAGTGTTGTTAGTTATATTTTGTGCTTAACTATTGTCCATGATTATAAGTTGTAAACAACATGTTTATGTATCTAACCTTTGTACATGATTGTAAGTTGTAAATAATATGTTTACATAGCTAAAGCTCAGAGTCAGTCTAGTTTACAGTTAAACTAGGTTTTTCCATTGGAAATCTTCACATTCTGTTGCGTTATAGGTCAAGTGAAACTGTACAGTCAAATAGGTAATTGATAAACAAATACTTTATTCCAGTTTTAAAATCAGTTTGTGGGAATCCTTTGCAGTTGTATTGTGATTTGAGAAGAATTATTTATTAAATTATTGATTGAAATTACTAAGTTCTAATTGACTTTGGAATAATACACTACTTTGGGATTATTGTGAACTCATTCAAAGACATTCTAGGGTTGGAATTCATTCAGGACATTCTCTGTTTTTGGACTTGTGATAAGACATTTAGGATTATTTTAGGATTTAATTCACAATACTGTAAGTGTCTCTTGAATTTTTATATTGTATTGTGCAGAAATAAATTACTTGTTAAATTTACATAAATTGTTGGTTTCCTGTCTTTCTGTTGCATATTTTAAGACCTAGATTGGAAAATAGTGCATACCTAGAAGTTTGTATCAGAAAAGTCAGGTGAAGCTGAAGCTGCAGCAGGTGAATGGCATTTCTTCAGGATTATGAATTTTAAGTCCACTGAGCCATTAGGTTAGATGCTCAGGCATGTTCCAGTCAAATTTAATATTCCATGTTTTCACCAGAGTATGTCTTACACGATACATACTTTTCATTCCAGAAACATTAGCACAGCTGTTTGAAAGAAGACAGCAATGTCTAGCTTTTCTGGAACACATTGAGTATTGCATCAGGAGGTAAATATTATGTAATTGACCCCCAACAGAAAAGACAACTGTACACTTTACTCTTAAATAATACTTCATTTCACTTGGTGTAAACACCATTCATATTCCTAGATAGATCCCCATTAGATCCTGTTGCTGACTATATTCCTACTGATACGCTTTGAGCACTTTGTGTTGTATTCAGATTTATTAAACACATTTCATTCACAAGACTTTCCCCCTATCTGTTTTCTTTTGCCAGCTGCCTGAATGCTGTCAGTATGTACACATTTTTATACTTCATAATCTAAAATGGTGAATTTCTGTTCATTGGGGAAATTTTGCATTTTATTTCAGGAGAGATAACTTTGTTAGACCAGCACTGCTGATGGATCAGTTACATGGAATACTCTTGTATGCAGGGAGACTGTCTGAATTGCCTCAGGAATCCTTGTCATCCAGTGTGAGAGAGAATTCACTACTACTGTTACCACTGTTGTTTCTACTACTAAGAGCAAGAATTAAAAATAATAATAATAATAATAATAATAATAATAATAATAAAAATAATAATAATAAAAGGTGAAGAAGGACCTCATACTATGTAGCATGCTATTTTCTTTAGTTGATTGAAAATATATCCATCATTAGCAACTTTCTTGCAGATATCTTACTATTAACGTGTGTTTCATTGGCTGAAAAATTTTAAAATGTTGTGACTATATTTATTACCTCACCAGGCCAAACTCTCCATGGAGATTATGGCATGGCCCTGCATCGATGATGTTAGTAGTTTGTTGTGCATCCATCAATAATTGCTGTTGTATACTTCTTAAAAAATCCACTGGACTAGTTTTTACTAAATATTTGCATAATGGGCTTTCACAAATGTATAATGATTCACCATCAAATATGGCCACTGTTTCTAAAAATTTAAAAGACTTTCAATGATCGGTTCTTCAGAACAGAATTTGATATACTTGACAGCATCCTGCTATGCAGACTTTTCAGGTTTGTGCAAATAATGCTGATCCACTGTCAAATATTGCTGCCATTACTAAAAATAGTAAAAGGCATAATTTGTTCATTGACAATTGCCAGTTTCAACTTCATAAAAACTACCAGAACATTTGGCAGAGATCATCCTGGCATTCAAATTTTTACAAATGTTGCTGGTCTGCCTTCAAGTATGGACACAATTACTAAAAACAGCAACCTTTAAACGACCTTCAAAACAACCACCGAACAGAAACTGATCAAATTTAACAGAAAGCGTTTTTGAGATGGAGACCTTGAATTTTTGTCCAAATGATGATGATCCACTGTAAAATAGGGCTACCATTCGGCCACCAGTGGATGACAGGGTGCTGGTTTCTGAACACAAGGCATTGAGTGCCGGTTGTTGGACACCAGACATGAGTCTGGTTAGTGGGTTTTGACGACTGGTTTCTGGGAAGGGATTGGTTCAATCACTCTGTTTTCTGTTTCCATTTTATTCCTATTGGGAACAGACTTAAGGTTTTTTTTTAACTGAGTGTTGTGGATGGAAAATTACACCAAACTTTAAACAAGTTCACTTCCAGAGCCTTCTAAACTCGTAGGCAAGGTTAGGCCGTGAACTAAAATTTTAGTAAATATTGTTTACTTCTTAGAATCGTGACAAAAATCAGGTAGACAAAATTTCCATTTTCACAATCCTCAAATCACAGACATGATAAAAATAGGAAATTCAATATAAATGAAATATAAATAACAAGAAAAACATGTTAAGAAGCAAATGCCTAAAGTGCAGGTCTGTGACTTAATATACATCTATAGTTTATGTATTTGCAAAAAAATATGGATCCAAAAAAGAAACAAAATACTATATAAACTCACTTAAAAGCGGAATCCAACTGCAAACTGCATAGACCCAGATGTGGGTCTATGCAGTTTGACAGGAGTAATCAATAGAAATAACAGCATGGACCCTAATATGTATATCCATGATTCTAACTTTCCAACAGTATGTGCAAGTTATCCTTTATTTCTGATTCAAAATCCACTACATTTGTATAATTTCTAGGAAGAAAAATTTAGTTTGTGAAAAAGTTTTGGGTGATAAATAAGGCATAACATTTAGAATTTTCCTTTTTGCATGCATTGATCTGCAACTCTTTGCAGGACACACACACACACACAAACACACACACACACACTGTTAATTCAGTGTCATCTTAAAACATTGTTGCACAGTAGTAAAATATGTGCTTGAACCCAAATTTTTTAGATTAAAATGGGTCAGTTTCATCATGGAATAATTATTGATGTATAGTTAATTGTAAGGAATCCTAAGATGTTGGTGGAGACAAGATATCAGTTTGTTTGGGCATGTGTTACAGTCTTCCATACTTGGAATGGGCCCATTTTTAGCCTTTGAGGACTCATGGTTAATTACTTGTTTGTATTCCAATGTCTTAGTGTGTGTGTGTGTGTGTTTAACATTACATATTCAAAATGTATGCAGTGTTTACATTTGCAGGTCTCAGGTGGACTGTATTACTGTTTTCATTTCTACCTAGATCTTCATTGGAGGCTACTCACGATAGTTCACTCCTTGGAGACAACATACCCCACAGGTTAGTTTACACAGTCATACTAATTACCTGCAATTTGACAAACTCATGCAAACTATTAAGTTTGAAGATCAAAAATGATTTTGCAGCTATTTACTTGGGAAGAAAGATGCTTTTTTCTCCATTGACCATAATAGATATCAGCAAACAGTTTCATTGTAATTTCCAATCTTTGCTTTAATGTACAGACCTTATGAAAGTAATTTGTGAACGAGATTGTTTATCCATGGGGTTTCAAAGAAGTACGGAGATCTAGAGATGCATGTCCATATAAACATTTGTTCTGTCCTTGAGCTCCTCTTACACCATTAAAGATTCAGGAAGTGTGGGTTAGTGATAGTTGGGGGGGGGGTAGATTGTGCCTAAGCTCTTGGAATTTTGATCTTGTTCCTGGGGGATGGGTTTGCAGGGGTAGCAGACCTGCCAACGCTTATGATTTTGCCATAAGTCTTATGGAAATTACCCTGAAAATATGGAATAAAGGCACAAATTACAGAAATACGATTGTTTGCAGTAAAATCTGGATACTGGTTTGTCCATGTTTGAGTTGGATCCGGGTTTTAGATTTATTGGAATTGGTCAGGGAACTAGACTGACTTTACTGGAGTACCTCAGATGCTTTAAACTTACATATATTTATGATGCAAAACATCTGCATGACCAAGCTATTGTTTTTTTTATGGGTTTTGCTTATTAAATGGCATCCTTCAAGTAACCAGTAAGGATGAAAGGGACAATAGACATCTTAAAAAGTTTTAATAGTACAGAAGAATAAAATGGAATATTCTGATTCTGGGGGGAAAAAAACAGGAAAGGCAACAGTTATGTTTAGTGGACATCGTTTGTTGATTTGAGTATGTCGCATGGCAGGAAAGTTGATTGAAATCAACACAGCTTTTTTTCAAAGGATTACACCAGGTTGAGAGATATCAAGAAGCTATTGAGTTCCATAGGGTTTGGAACTGCAGTTTGTGAAACTGTACTGGAGGTAATTAAGGTTAAAGTAAACTTCACAAACTTTTGAGTTGA
Organism: Megalonaias nervosa; assembly: GCA_016617855.1. Classification (NCBI taxonomy): domain Eukaryota; kingdom Metazoa; phylum Mollusca; class Bivalvia; order Unionida; family Unionidae; genus Megalonaias; species Megalonaias nervosa. The sequence continues at coordinate 42,283 of JAECUM010093280.1, forward strand.
ACATGATTTTTACTGTTGTATGCTCTGTCTTGAATCATACTTCTGGACTTTTAATTGCATGTTTTCCAGCTTGGCAATAGAAGTACATTATATTTTGTTACACCTTACTGAAAACTGGCCCAACTTATGGAAAATAATTGACTGCGTTACAGAGAAGGTCTTGTTAGGGTTGGTACATCTGGGGTAGGGCGATTTTGTATACATTTCTATGTTAAATACAGTATCCAGTTTCATTAGGAACTTAACTTGTGCTGACTTCCAAATCCAACCATACCAGAAGGACAAAACAATTTATTTTTCATGTCTATATACAATATAGACTGTGAGAATAGCTTCCATGGCCAAAAAATGTTTTCTATATATGACTGTTATTACCTACTAGATGGCTACTTGCATACTGGATACCTATCAACTTAAACTTTTGTTAGGTACAGGTTGCAATGCATCTTTTACCTCCACTTGATTTTTCAGGAAATTATAGTCATCTGCTTACAAACATGGTATTATTTCATTGTTCTATCCGTACTCTAGGCATTTGTCGCATTACTTTCTAATTTTCATGTTGTAATTTTGTAGTTTATTCACTGTCATGAATTAAGTCTCCATTGTTTCTGTTTTTCTTTTCTTTGTATGCATGACCTATATAATGGTTCATTGTGGCAGCGTCTTCTTTAAACGTAGCTATATGTTTGTATTTTCTTCTTAATGTGCTTTTAGGTATACAGTTGTGACGAGATGCATGAAATGTATGTTGAAGGCATCAGATGACAAGCATGGGACTTGTATTGAGTGTATGAAGTGTACATTGAAGGTGTCAGATGACAAGCATGAGACTTGTCTTGAGTGTGAAGTTTATGTTGAAGGTGTCAGATGACAAGCATGAGACTTGTCTTGAGCGTATGAAGTGTGCTTATACCTAGTATTGTTGTGCTTGCAAGCTGCTCAGCGGGGACTTTTTTTACATTGCTTGTGCAAGTTGGTCAGTGGTGACTTGGTTCACAGGCTTGTACAAGCTGCTCAGTGGAGACTTGGTTCACAGGGTTGTGCAAGTTGGTCAGTGGGGACTTGTTTCACAGGCTTGTGCAAGTTGGTCAGTGGGGACTTGTTTCACAGGCTTGTGCAAGTTGGTCAGTGGGGACTTTGTTCACAGGCTTGTGCAAGCTGGTCAGTGGAGACTTGTTTCACAGGCTTGTGCAAGTTCTGAAAGTTAGAGAGATGCATGCAAGATCTAATTCATCTGATGCAGAAGTTCTTAGATTTCAGGGTCTTATGCTGGCTTAGTTGGGAATACCTCTTTGGCCCCTCATCTGCCTAAGATTATTTAGATATATTGCTTTTTGCCTTTGTTACTTCTAGTCAACTGGGTGGAAAACAGGGAACCACTAATATGGACATTTTTCCATCTTCTTCACTCTCAGAATTGTATATCAGAAGATTCATCCAAAAAACCAAGTCACAGATGTTGGCATTGAAGAATTTCATATCTTGCCTCTCTCCCCACTTTTCTAAAGTTGACTTGGATGTGCTGGGGAAACTTTTCTGCTTTGGTTGCCCAGTGGGTGTATGTCCCTGTGCATGCTGGTGCAGGACTGGAGTGCCTGGCAGACTGAGCATTTGCATGGGTTTTCAACCAACCTATTAGAAGTTTTGCAGCAGATGCAGCAACTGATGGTGCCTTCCTCCACTGTCCCAACTTTGAAACAGCTTGTCCTGTCAGTAACCTACTGACTGCAGTTTGCTGTGCATAATTAGAGTTTAATTGCTACAATGGGCCAGACTGCAAATTGGTTCGCCATTATGCCTTCCATGGCTATTACAGACCTACTTCATTAGCATGTCTGTGTGGTTTTCCTACCAGAAGCACTTGAATGAGCATCACAATTGTTGGGTCTGTGTTTTCTACGGGAATGTACCAACATGGTAACTTTGATGATTCTACCTCTTCCTTTCTGATGGGCATGATAAATGTGGATGTGGAAGGCTTACCAGCTGATAACATGATGAGTGGAGATGGTGGTACTCTCAGTCAAACACAGAACCCAGATGCTACCATTAAAAGGACTGAGTTGAATGTTAAGGCAGCAGTCAAAGAGACAAATGCCCACCCTTCTATCATTAGGCCAGGCATACCCTATCAAATCTTCAGTAAATAAAGATGATGAGGGTGAATACTCCTATATGCTGCTTAATCCCTGAAGATTATGGAGATTGTCAACCATTTGTTGGAAAAAATAGAGGATCCAGCTAGTTCCAAAACCTTTTTCATGGAGAGCCATTTGCGTGCATCATTCTTTGCCCACTTTTATTAGATACTTCTGGACTCTTTTTCTCATGAAGTTTCAGAACTAGATAAGAATATATTGGCTGCTAGCATGTCTAGCCCTGTGTTTTGCAAGGTGGATTGCTTAGTATTCCAAGTTTTCCAAGAGCTAGTTGACAAAACATTTTAGTGACTTCTTTCTTGTTGAATCTGGCTTGCCATTTTTAGGCTTGTGGAGAAAGTGATTGATGAACATGCATGGAAGTCTACATGCCACATTGCCAGACATATTAGTGCAGCTCATCACATTATGGCAAATACTTCAGCTGCTTCATGTAACATTGTCTTGGTGAAATGCAATGCCTTCCTATGTTTGTCATTAAATCATAGCAAAATCTGGAATGATTGTCCTCATAATGTCACAGACAGATCGGTGGTAATGAGTTACATTGGCCAACAAGGGAGAACCAAATCACTAGAGCTCTGAGTTTTGTTCTGGAGTTTTCTTTATTGATGCTTCCTGCATCACATCACTGTTAATATAAGGCACATTCCAGGCAGGTTGAATGTGCTAATCAACACATTTTCTGGATGAAGTCAGACACTGTACACCAAGAGGTCTCTCCACATTGGGTCATCTGATGGCCAGTCTCGTTGTCTCATTGCAACCAGGTGGAATTAAAAGCAACCTTTCTTTGTGTATTTGATTCCAGACCAGAAGTCTTGTCATTGGACACTGTGTTGTTTAGCTGGAACAGAATATTATTGTCTGCTTTCCCTCCCAGTGTTAATTCCCTGAGTGATTCATAAAGGAGGGCAGACCAACTGTAGCAGGAACTGCATGAGGTTAAAGGACTACCACTTGAGGGAATATGAGGGAAATTGGCATGGTTTTTAAAGCTGGTGCAAACAGCATTCCCTTTTGGCTTACATCTGTAACTGGCAATTTTCTTTGTCCATGACATATATTGTCACATTTGTTATGTATATGTAATTTAATTACTTGTTTGTTAGTTTTAATTTTTTTTAATTTTTATTTTATTCCATTAGATGTTATTGTAATGATAATTTTGTCTACTGGATTTGATTTTTTTAGAAATTCAGTTCAGTTCTGTTTGACCTGATAAACAACCAGTAGTTGAAACATTGTATCTAATTGCTGACCTTGATTCAGAAATCAGTAAGGCTTTTAGTAAACAACTTTTTAAATTTTTTTTTATTCATTCTAAGAGTTAGATTCATTTAGTGGAATCAAGGCCATACCTGGAGTACGTGACAAATAACATGTGTTTATTGTTACAAACTTTTGGTTTTCCAAGTGGGATGAAATTTTGACCCCCATCCAGGAATCTGTTTTGCGTTTTAGTCGGGCTTATAACTCATGTTATCATAATAATTTGCCAGTTGTGCTTTAAACCTTTGAAGCTCAAAGGTATTTTGCTGTGACCAGTTTGAGTTGAATTTTTATTTTTTGGAATTAGTAATTTATTTACCCTGGAATACAAGTGCTTCTAAATTGATTCTTGGACAAAGACATTTATTGGAAATTATTCGGAATTCCAAACTGGAATATTATTCTTTGTGATTCAACAAGGAACTGTTGACACGGCAACACTTTGAAGGTTATTGAAGATGTCATTGCCTTCCATCTTGAATTTCATCAGAATTCGAACTGTGATTCACTTAGGATCTTCTTTTTGATAGGACTTATATTTTTTAATTCTTGGATTAATTTTGGATTTAATTCATAAACCGTAAGTCCTTTTTCTTATTTTTACCTTGTTTTTCTAGGGAAGTAAATTATTTTGTTAAATTTTACAAAGCTTGTTGTCTTCACTCTTTTCTTGTTACTTTTGTACGAGCCTAGACACGTAACACATTTACATTAGGAACATCCATTACGTCTGAATCCAGCCATACCTGAAAGTTGTAGGAGGAATGCATCACATTTTGCTGACTGCTGTGATGTTAACTTCTTTCTTTTCCTCTTTAAGGACAAGAAGAGAACTACTATCACTATCGAGGTGTACCATTCCATGATTTTAGACATGTTTGGACATGGAGGGGATGATAGTGGCCACAATAAGGATCTAAAAACATTTTGTCCAAGTTTGATACTTATCTTGTTCCAAAATTAACCTCCTTGATGTTCCTCAACTCATTCGTGTTTGAGTTCCTGCCTTAAACTTCGCTGAAACCTGTTATACAAGAACTTGCTTAGCTCAATAGCACTAGATTCCACATGCAAGGTAACTGAGTTGCATGCACTGCCCGTTGTTTTGAACTACATGCAGTTTCGTTCTGATGACTTAGTCGTACTAATGATACATCCAGGTTTCATCTCAAATAATGCACATTTGCACGATAGTAACTGACGATTCACTGGATTTGGTGCCAGTGCCTCAAGTCAATAGGAGATATTCTTTATGTTAAAAAAATCAACAAGACTTGAAGAACATCATTCTTTGGATGACTAGGTATTACTTCTGACCTTTATCTCATGGGAGCTTGTGATCTTTGCATGTTTATTTTCACATCCTGGACTTCAGAGTTAATTGTAAAATAAGACCCAATAAATTTTGTGGTTTTTTTTTTATATTTTGCAATTTCATTAGTGCACTTTCCAAAAAATAATGGCTTCATTGGGAAAATTTGTTTCTACATTTCAAGTACAGGCAAAGTTAGTGTACGTTGCACTTTTCAAGTACTTTTCCCCAGCATATTTCATTTTGTACAGGCAAAGTTAGCATTCATTGTGCTTTTCAAGTACATTTTCCAAACATCTGGAAGTTATCATTTATGTCAGTTATATGCTTCTGACAGCACATGGTTTTCCTAGTAGTGATCAAAGATAAGTGTTAGTCCACAAAGTGAACATCAGCTTTCTCTATATTGTGAGAGTGGTAGAGCAAACAACATTGTGAGAGTTGTAGAGCAAACAACTTAGCAGTGTGCCTTATCAGAATACTGTGAATTATCATTTTTGCTCGGTACCAGTTTTCATGGGTTTTGTGCTGCCTCCAACATTGAATTTAAGAATAGTCATTCTTATGAGAGGAAAAAGAGGATCTTAGCTACTGATAGAAAGCAGCCATGAATATAAAGTTGACACTTTTGGCACATTTAAAAATGGTCATACTCAAATAATCAGTGTAATTTTCTTGTCTACTGATAGAGGTACAGAAGCACATATTCTAACAAATCTAGTATATCTTGTTTTGTATTCTGTCAAAATATGAGAAAGAATTATACATTTTATTATATTCCTTATACTTTATCATGCATATATGTTATACATGTAAGTAATACAGTGCTCATTTGTTAATGCTGTTGGTAGTAATTATTAGCCTTAATGGTTATCTTCATTTTTCAGAAATTGTTATTGCCACATGTGTCTGACATTTTATTCAATTTGATAAATGTTATCGAAGCTGTTTACTTGATATAAACTTGTTTCAGATCTTATCTAAAGGACAAATGCAATAAATGATAACTATCTTACATGAACATCTTATACATTTGTGAGAAGATGGGGGAAGGGTTCATTTGTTATTTATATACTGCTTTCAATAATTTGTTTAAAGGAGGTTTGGAAACAGTGTGGACATTACAGGGTAACAACATCAAATTTAATAACCAGTACAAGAGAAAGGACACTGAAGTTACCATTTAATGCAAACCAGTATGTAGATTTTCCACTATTGTATATGATAACATATACATGTAATCAGTCAGTAGGGGTGTATGTTGTAGCTAGGCAGTTTTTTTAAAAGGATGACCAAAAAATGTAAAACCTTGTATTTTCTTGTATGTTATGCACATTTATCTTTATGTATCCCTAGCTAAGCCACTGATAAGTACCACAAGAAATGTTGCCACTGTATAGTTTGTACAGGTACAGATATGAAATTGACACCTGCCACAGTTGGGTTTATGGTGAGGGGTTCTTCCAGTCAATTTGTTTAATATGTTGACTCACAGAATAAATACAATAAAAACAGTGAGGGGTGCCTAAAAACCCACTATGGCTGCATAAAATCCATGATGGAGTTTCACTAGACTGAATGGATGTTCACTAAACTTGGCAAAATCCACCAGATACAGTGGATATCCACTATTCGTAATGGCCACACAACACGTTGCCCCAGATTGAGTGTACTATCTTTAATCCATGATGCATGTACTGTATATAATTTGATAAACTGGTACTCTATGATTCAAATTGCTTTAATAACAAAGTATTTTAAACCAACCATCAGTTTAAATATTGAGTTAATGATCATTTTTGAAGTAGTATTCCAGAATATTGGTATGAGAGTTATTATAAAGATAACCATGATATTAATGATATTCATGTTACAAAGCCTTGAACCATTTTTTTAATTTATTAGTGTGCATATATATATATCTTTCAGATTTTCAGCACAGAAGACAAATTAGTAGAAGTTTCCTTGAAGCAGAGGAGTTTAATCACACTGTCTTTGCTCAGCTGGTACAGCTGATGCTGTGGGATCTTGTTGCAATAGCCAGCTGGCAGCAGTACCCAAAGGTACCATCTCAGCCACTGTGTTTATTATTTTTTGATCATTTTTGTTGCTGACAATGAAGGGAATGTTACAAAAATCAATTGATTTTTTTTAGGAGGGGAGGGGTGATATTTGTTGAGGTCTTCCAACAAGCAATATTTTAATGTTTAGCAGATATGGCACCAGTTGCCATCCTCAGATTTTAATTAAACTTGCATTTTGACCGGAACAGATTTATCGTGTAAAGATCCCAATGGGGATTTGCAGAGAATACATGCTTCATACAGTGCACTCTGAAATCAGTTTAATTTTGTGAATAACTTTCTTTCATAAACCCATACTGTTTATGTGAGCATATTTTTTTTTATGGTTCTTATCTAATGTTATAGCCAAGTGATTCTCTATACACCTCTTTCTTGTTAATATACAGTCAGTGGGTTCCTTAAGCATTGTCCACACCATAGTGGGGAGAGCACAAGATAGTGTGAGAAAGATATTTTTATTTAAATTGACACTTGTGAGGTGGACAGTGTAATTGATTTTAATATTAATTAATTTTATATCTTAAGAAGTCAGATTAAATTAATAAGTTTCAGAGAGACTTTTAATATAAAGTTGACATGCTGCACTCACAAATTTGTGCATAAACAAAATTTATGTTGACTCCTCAGAATTTAACTATGTATCCTTTCCCTTTATACAATAGAGTAATTACACCTTGTTTCATAGAAGATGTCATTTCCACATTTTAAAGAACAATGTATATCATTTCTAAAATTGGTGTTAATTCTATTTCTTTTTTTTTATAGCAATCATTGGTTAAATTGTCTGACGTGGAGATTTTCTTTTGATTAATTGTTCTATTGTTTCTTTGATTTCATTGTTTGTTATAAAATTGCCCCACAACTTCTTAGATACATCAGTTACATGTTTAAAATCAATGCCATTACAATATTAATTTATAGTTTCTTGTTTGGTATATAAACTTTTGTCATATTTTTTTTTGTTTGGTATTTTTCTATCTGCCACTGTTAAGTTCTCTGAATTTCTTTCCATTGTCATCTTAATTATTTCTCTTCTTTATACTTCTTTGCTTTGTCATATATATCCCAAAATTGTCCTGCTCTTGCTTATTTTGGTCTATTTGTTTTATATTGTTAAATTTTTTTTGTATTTTTCTTTTGCTTTTTTCTTTATTGATATTATTTGTTTTTACACTCTTCATATATTAATTCATTTTTTATTTTCTATTTCTGAATGGGAATAGTAGCATGAAAGTGTAACAATATGTGAATTGACAGTGGTTTTGTTTACTGCAAACATTTCTAGTTTCCAAAATTACAACTAGATCGATCAAATTTGTTGGTATGACACGCTTATAAGATGATCCCTACTCTGCAGAAATCAAATTTTCAGTTTAAAAGGATGACTTATAAGCAAGTATATATGGTAACTGTATAAAATTGCTAAATTCTACATGATTCATTTTGCTTGCATATGTATGCATTTACGTACGTATGTATGTATGTGTTAGTTTCAAATTCTTAATATGTTTTAGTAAGGAGTTATCTTTTCCAATGAATCCCAGATTTCTGTAGAGTTAAAATCCCCTCCTATTTTATTTTTGATGTTTTATTTTCATGTTCCATGTTTTATTGTCACATTCCATGTTTTGTTATTGCTGGTAATTGGTTAGTTCATTGATATATTTAATGTTAAAATTTCCATATTTGGGTAGTGCATATAGATTTATGAGATGCCAGGTGTTCATTTTTTAATGGATTGAAAGTTTCTTTGGTTTTTATATATCTGACGTTGTGAGTTACCCCACTTGTTACTTATTAGAGTTCATATTCCTGATTTCCTATCTTCACTTTGATTTTTGTATTGAATTGCATTACATATTTCCTCCATATATAATCTTATATCAACTGTTATACAATGTGCTTTCTGAAGGAAGGTGATTTCATAATTTTTATATCTAATGTGCAATTCTTCTATTTTCATTTTTATCAGTTCCATTTATGTTTATAGAAATTTTTTCTAACAGGCACCTTTTCGTCAAAATGATTTAAGTTTTGTGATTTATTAAAATCACATAATTGTTTTATTTAATGTTTTACAATCTTTATTCCGAATGAACAATCTGTTCTAAATTTTTGTCATTAATTATTTTGAATATAATTTTCATGACATCTGATTGAGTCAGCTATTTTTTCTCTAGTGCCTGGTTTGCTGCTTTATTTTGGTTTCATGTTGTTTGTCCTGTTGTTTACTTAAAACTTTTCCAGTGTTGTATTCTTGCACATGATGTTGTTCTAATAATGGTGGTGAACTCACTAGTATTTGTTTTTTCCCTTTCGTATCTTTCAAGTGAATGTGTTCTAACTGAGGTTTTTCTAGCTCTTTATTGTGTTTCCTACTGATGTTCATACCAATCACTTGTGAAGGGTGCTCTTTGTCTCTGACTCATTTGTCTTGAGGAAGAGTTCTGTTCACTTTGAGTTCCCTCTTTATCACTCCCTGTTGGCTTGGAAGTTGGGATTTGTTTCTCAAGAATTTAACTTCTTCCATTTCCATTTCTGATTGTTCTTGATTTGTTTTTTGTTTTTTGTTGTTTTTGTTTGTTTCTTTACACTGTTTCCTTTTCATTGCTTCACTCAGTCCATGAGTTCTTTTTCATCTCCTGTGGCTCGCTATCCTCTTTTTCAACAAGGGGAAAGTCTTCTTCTCTGAAGATAAGTTTAGAATAGCTGAGAGTCTGTTACATTATCTGTATTAACCTCTTTCCCATCTCCATCTGTCTGTGATGTCATCCCTTCCCCTGCTTCCTCATATTGGCCACATTTTTTAATTTCCTGTATGGCCTATGCTGTACACAGTCATGGTACAAGGTTTTCAGAAGGAAACCAATGAGGTTAAAAAAAGGTAGATATCCACTGGACATCCTCCATCAGTATATGGAAATTCTCACAAATGTGAGTACATTTTCATATTCCTTGTGAGTTGCCATTCTTTGGGTTTTTACCCCTATCTGAAATCTACTTTTAAATTTCTTTATTATTTCTTTATTTAGAAATTCCAAGGACAGGCCAGTTATTTGAATCTTCATAAATTTCCTTTCTATTTCCCTTTCATTTGGAGAGACTTCTTTTGCTTTAGATTCCTTCCTTCCAATTGCTATTTGTCCTTTGGGGATGAGGTTTTCATCTCCTTTGGCATACAGGACATAGTGTTAGCTGCTCAGCAAAGCTTTAATTTTTCTGCCAGTGTTAATTCCTTCCATGTTGGTTGTTTTTGACAATGATGATTAAAGATGATTTATTTCAAAAGGTGCTTTTTCTAATGCATAATATTATGCTAAAGAGCTATAGACTAGTAATATTTCCAAAGACAAAATATTTGTTCTCATAAATACTATCTCAATAAATTTTTAGTAAGCAAAGAAAAATCAAACAGAAAACAAATAAGAAGCTGTATTAAAACAGTAATGAAACAATTTTTTAAATTCACAAAATTAAATGTGTGAAATGCTCAGAAAGACTCACATTTCTCCAATCCTACAGGGTCCAAAGGGACCTTGAAAAGCCATGAGAAAAGAATTTGTCCCAGAAGGCATTGAAAACACCTTGAAAAGTAAAAAAAATTGGTTAATTTGACAGATTTAAATAAAAAGAAAAAAGAGGAGAAAGAAAAGGATCTCTCGATAATTGTTTGCCAAAATGTAATTTTATCCTGCAACTATTGGTCACTGCGCAGTCATATGTTTTCAACTTACAACTGCATGAAGCCCAGATGTAGCTGTGATTTATATTTGACTTATTCTTTAGCTTTGAAAATGGCTGGCTGCCGATTCCAGTATTGGTGGCTAGATGAGGATAAATCTAGTATAAAGTTTGGCTTATGAGATCTTTCTCAGACAGTTTTGCAAAATGTGAATTATACCAGAAGGATATTGATTTACATACAATGGGAGAGAGTGGTCTATGGTCACATGCTGGAGGGAAAAAACCACCAAGCTCTCATAATGGTGGCTCATGCAGCAAAACAAGAACTCTGCAGCATGAAGTCATTTCTAATGAAAGAGGTATGTGTATGAAACAACAGCTGCTGCTGCTGCTACTGACTATGCACTGAAAGCAGAGACCCATAGGTCAATTTCCTTTATCACGACCTCAAATAGTTTGAGGAAAGGTGTGAAGGACAAAATTTCTGAACATGGAGCTCTTAAAAAAACAGCTTGATGACAAGCTATAAGAGCTGAAAAATTCGCTATGAAAATATTGTGAACTTTGTAAATAGTGTTGTATACATATTGTAAAATGAACATTGTTCAGTGACTGTACATAGTTCTAATGCCCATAATACACTGTACTGTACTACCACATGTCTCGTTTTAATGGCATGTTGGTTGACAAAGTAAGGTAGGTATTTAGGTGTTGTCTATGTTGTGTCATTTTGACAAGAAATAAGGCTTAACTACACTAAGGTGTTCAGGGCTGTTCTAGTAAAATATTCTTGGGAGCCAGGGAAGGCATTTTTAATGTGGAGTAGTCACCCATAGATGCAATTTAGAACTTTATATCATTTTCATATGAATTCTGAGTAATCGGAGTGACCAGGCACAAGTTTTTTTTTAAAAATGTGCTTTCCTTGAGTACTATGTATTTATAAGTGGAACAGCCCTAATGCAATGTCTGCATCAATCATGTACTGTAATTAGCTGGTGACAGTTATCAGTTAATTAGTTTGAGTCATCACTTCGAATGAACAGTATCAAGTCAGCTTAGCCACAGAGTAAGAATTAAAATTTGGTTTTCATGGAAGCACTATCCAACATCACTGTTCAGTTGACTGAAACATTTTATGTCAGAACAGAAGATGGCATATCATATTTGTGATCATTACAATGAAACTCATTGAAATGATAAACATAAATTTCACTGAACAAGACTTCCTTAATTGGTATATTTTTTCACCATTAGACATTTATCAACATTTTGACTAATTGATATTTTGTCATCAATTATTGTGTATTTGTTGAGAAAATATTTTTGTTAATGAACATCCTAAAAAATATATGAAAATGTTCAAATTTCATGAATTCAAATTTCTGCACACTAACGGCTTTTTAAAATGATAAAATGTGTGATATATCAAGCTTTCATTTGCCAATTTCATTTGGGATTTTGTAATGTTAAGCATAAATAATAGTCAGTCATTTTGTCTTTACCTTAAGAAAAAAATGGGATCCACATCAGACTCTGCATTCTGAGCAGGTTCCTGAGCTATCCAGGTATGCTAAAAGGAGGGAGACAGTGCATATTTTTTCTTAATAATTAAGAAACTAACACGGTGAATCATTTCAGGGTTCCCCAGAGAGAGTCCCTGATACTCCTTTCCCATGTAGCTGTGTGGAAACGTTATGGTTTCTCTTGATCCAGTTAGTGGAATGGAGGTCTGAGCAGGGATTAGGAGAGGTAAAGTTAGAAAAATTAGTATTTGGAGTGTCAGAAGCTGCCAGATTTCAGTTTATGTCAATTAGTTAGGGTAAAATAAAAGTTATGGGGGAAATGTAATAGCATAGGCAAAGCATGTACTGTACCTAAAGAATCATTGAAAATGACAGCGATTTATGTTGCTTGACATGAATGCAATGATAATTTCAGTAATGTCTTTGCATTACTCATTACACTGTCCATCTGCCTAGTCCCCTTCCATCCATAGTTTGATGAACACCTCAATAAAACATTGTATGTGATTTGCTTTTGAAATAGCAATGAGCCACCCATTCAGTTTTAGCTCACATGACCTCAAGTCAAGAGATTGCGTAGTATGATCTCGTATCTGGCATAATTTGTTCATGTGCATCAGCAAGTGCTATTTTTAACTTTCTCTGTCAAAACAGATTCCTCTATCTTTATTTTGTTACCTCTCAAATCCTACAGAGCTGGAAAGATACACATTTTTCATTCCTGTCTATTAAACAAAGACAAATGGAATAACTCTTACCTATTACCTCCCCTTATCACTGTGTGGCTGCCTATCAACTGCATGTTTAACTGTTTAAGCTTTTGCTCGGTAGAATCAATATCATACTGCTTGTCCCCTCAAAATCCAATAACATCTTTGTTATTTCAACCCATCCATCTAGTTCATTATTGTTTATTAATGTAGTTGCAACATGTTGCAATCATTATTTGTTATTTTGATTAATTTTTGCATGTATTTTTTCGCAGTTGTGGACTTCATTATTCTGACCTTGTGCTCCAACATGATTTAATTGTTGTATTTTGTTGCTTATTTATTCGTGTACACTGTCTATATTATTCTCTTATTTAGGTAACAAATGTTTGTTATATGTAAATACTTCTCTGTTGTTTTTATTCCAGTAGTTTTGTCATTCATGTCATTTCAGGTGAACAATGATGATCAAATGTCCCAAGTGCAAGAAATTTAAATCCAGTGAAGACACTTGTGATATGTGTCTCTCTTGCATAAAGACTTATACCTGCAGTGTATGTGTGATGTGCTCAGAAATGATTTGGTCTATATTTTTGCAGAAAAGCTTGAAGAACAAAGAGAGACAGGCAAAGTCTCAGATGATAGAATGCAACATCTTGTTTCTTCACCCAATGACATCATCAATTGCCAGTGTAGTCAGGGATGCCATGGTGGTAGTCCTTATCCAAGACGATGTGTACGATGCCTGCTGCAACCGTGATGTCTGGCCGACTCAAAATTGAGGAACAAAGGGTTTTGGAGATCCTGACACTACATCCATCCTACATGCTACTGGAGTTGTAGATGTGTTGACTGGTGCAAGAAGTGATGATACAGTTGCTGGCTTTGGGGTGGAATTGTCATTACTATGTAGTCACATTCCTCAAATATTAGCTTGGAGTTTAGTGGGAGAGTATCCTCATTTTAGCAGCCCAGTGGACATAAGTCCTCCAGCATTTCCAGGTGTGGCCTTTGGTCCCATTAGTCTGGGCACATGAGGTATTTTTGGACATTGATGATGTGTACTTCAGTCCTTCCATACTTTGTGCCACCAATCCAGCTGCTAACCAGCCATTCCAGCCATCCAGAATAGCTGTACCTTTTGACTGGTGACCAGTGAGCCTTGAGGCATACTGGCTGACCATTTCCATGGTGTATGAGGTCATATGTGGATCCACTGAGCTGGTCTGTCCATTCATAGCACTTTCCATCCAGGCAGTTCCTTAGCTGGCTGTTCAGCCACCTATGCATACACTCTGGCTATCCCTGCCAGCAAAAGAAGCTGTGGTACTTGTCCAGCCACAGATTCAACTGGCAGGCCAGTTATTTCATGGAATATCCATTGGGGAGATACCATGCCGTTTTTGTTGATTTTGAGAGTTTTGAGTACATCGCTAGCAAAATGGTACATTGCATTTTATCCTTCTAATTGAACCATTGTCATAATAAGTATTGCTTATCCATTTGTTGTTCCAGTTCATAGTTGTTTATACATTTCTCTCTGAGGCTTCAGAATACCTTAAAGCAAATGTGGGCATAAAAAGGTAGCATCAGCTGATTGCCTCATTTGTTGTTTATGTCCTAACAATGTTTGTGACTTGCTCGAAAGTTGCTGCGTCTAATTGACCTGGAATAAGGGGTCAACCTCTTCTTCTTCACTGGAGGACCCACCTCTATTATGTTGTGTGGCTGGGCCAGGCTACAGCACTTCTAGGTGTATGGAAGTTGCATGTGGCTATTTAAATTTTCTAGTATGCAGAAGTTGCCTACTTCAGTGAGAAAGGTGTCCAGAGTTAGGATGTTGCCCATTTCCTCTAAGGGTAGATCTCTGAGGGATGAATCTTTGACACTTCTTATCATAGAGGAGTTGCCAGTCCCAAATAGTGAGCCTCACCTTCCCATGTTTCAGTAGTAACCTCAAATTAAGCAAGATCTCATTTGTCATAGTTAAGTTCCTGAAACAGATTCTCCAATAACATCTACATCATCTGACCAGTCATTGCCCAGTGCCCAGTGACTGGTCACCAGGCAAGGACCAGTCAGATGATATAGGCGTTATTTGGTCACTGAGCACCAGAGACTGGGCACTGGGTAATGTTTTTAGGAACAGTCATTGAAGGTCTGTCATCAACTACTGTGTACTAGAACATGGTATGTGTTTAGTGACAATCATAGAAGGTCTGTCACCATTCACCAGTCACCAGGTACAATGTAACAGGTTTTGGACACCAGACATGCTTATCACCCGGTGATGTCCCAAGTGACATTCACTGATTTTCTGTCATAGGGCACCAGGCAGGAACCACTGGACACTGGGCAGTGATCATTGGGTATGGTGTATGGTGGAGATCATTCATTTTTGGTCTCTGGTCACTGATTACAGCACTATGCTCTGGTCACTGACCATGGAGTTGTTGTTGTTGAACATTGATATGCAAAGTGTCAGACACTGGTCTTTGGGCTAGGTATTGGATTTTTCAGTACCAGTCAAGAGAAAAGGATCAGTCTGATAACCCCCTTTCATTGTGTTTTTATTTAGGCCCTGTAGGGGTCAGACATCAAATTTTGAGAACTGGTCTGAGGAAATGGGTCAGGCCAATACCCATCACTTTGTGATGTTTCCATTCAGCTCCTGTGGAGCTTGGAGAATCCCACCACCTAGTAGTGAGTTGGCCGTGTCTAAATTTTTAACTATGACACTATGAATTATTTTGCTGTGGCTCCTTGGATTGGTGGACTTAGCATGCCCTAGATTGTCCCAACTTCCTCGATCCTTGTTATCCAGGTAAGTGAAGGATCTGGGGCATCTGGTATTGAGAGGGAAGTGCGAATAACTTTCTCCAAGGGGAGATTATCATAAGGCTAGTCCCATCTCCACCCATGGTCAGAAAGACCCCATTACCAAAGAGGCAGATGAGACAAAATTGTTCTGCTTTGCCGCAAGAGTGAACACAGGAAAATAAACTATTGATTTATGTGGGTGCAGACAAATTCCCAGAAAAACAATTCAAACATGGTCCTTCTCATCAGTTGAGTTCGCAATTTCACTTATATGAACAGACATTGATGTCATTTATTTGTGAGATTCTGTTGGGGGGTGTATTTGGCAAGAAGCTTTCCTCCATCAGCAATCTAGAGTTGCTGGTGGTTTTTCTAGCAGTTCAGGGCTGCATCAACCACATAAGGCATCGTTGCTTCATGGTTGATACAGATACCATGTCAGTTATTGTATACCTCAGGTGCCAGTGGGACACTCAAGCCCCTTTCTGATGGTAAATTTGGAGCCTCTTCCATCAAACACTTCAGAGTAGTCCACCACAATATGAGCAAGAGGAATATTCTGGTAGAGAAGTTGTCCAGACAGGTCCAAGTGGTCATCAAAGAATGGTTTCTACACCATCTGATAGCAGATACACTTTTTCATGTTGGGATGGCCAGTGGTAAACTTCTTTACAACAAAGGTGAAGAACAAACATACTTGGTATGTCTTTCCAGTGCCAAACCAGAGAATGCCTTTTGTTTGAGGTGGGATCAACTGTATGCCTATGCCTTTCACCTTTCAGAATAATCCCTCAGGTTCTTTATATCAATTGATCTATATGCCAAGACCAGTTTTCAAGCAAGGCAATTGACAGGTTTACAATGTCTAGTGCCAACTTTTCTATAATTGATGCAGTGGGAAATGTATTCATCTTCATAAACTCACCTTTAACTGCATTTGTAGATTTTCTTCTTTTTCTCCTTGAATGGTACCTATGATTTGGCCTCTCTTCTTTGTCATCTGGTTTAGTTTGGCCAAGAATCAGCTACTTCTGGTAGCTCCTGTTTCTACTGAAATTCCTGGTATCTGTCATATCTGTATTGTTAATGATCAAAATAGACTTAGTCCATTTAGTTTTATATTTCTATATTACTAAAAAATAAATAATGGAATAGAACCAGTTTACATTATGATGAATTTGCTTAACTTGAGTTGCCTTTGTCATCGTAAGCTGAAAACTGATGGCTATGTCATACAAGAATATTAGTCTGTTTCACTAAGAAAATGGTACATTTGCATTACATGGGCCAGAACACTGTGAAATTTTACTTTAAATCATGATCAATTCTCTTCAATCACTGACTCATATATAATAGGTATTCAAATGCAGATTAGATCTCACATTTTTTTTAAGGGCAGTTCCAGTAAAATATACATAGGACCCAGTGAAGGCATAGATGCAATTTAGAATTTTGTGTTGTTTTTTCAGATGAACTCTTTGGGTAATCTGAGTACCTAGGGATATATTTATTTTAAAACAGTGCCTTCCCTGGGTAAAATGTATGTTTAAATGGAATAACCCTAATATCACCTGAGGGTGCATCCACTTTTCATTTCTCTTATTACAGTCCTTTTGGATGAGTCTTCATCACATTCTTCAGGTGATCTGCACAGAGGAAGAACCTATACTTGACCTGGAAGAAGAAATAGGTATTAAATATGTATACTGCAAAATCAGAAATCTTTGTTTGGATATTTCCTTGGTTCAGGGATAAAGGCATAATTTTGTGGGGATAAAATTTCATGGGTCAGATTGTTTATTTTAATATTCAAGATAATGAGAGGGCTCCAGTGGCCAATTAGTCTAAAGCACTCACATTTACATATCACTGCCATCTCACCTCTGTCCATGTATGTTCAATTTTCAGGCTCATCATATGTGGGTATATCAGAAAGCTTGCTAGTAGCTTCCCGTGGGTAGGTGGTTCTTCCTGGGCTTGTTTGCCAGGTTCTTATACTGGCCACTATGTATAGCCTATTATGTGCTCAAAAATGGCATTTAGCGCACAACAAAAAACATTACAATGATATTTTGGATGGTGGATCTAATTTCATGGATATTCCACCACCCACCCATACTTGAAATCCTAAATAAGAAGTTTTGATTTTACAGTATATGTAAACTAAAATTTACTCTTCCCAGTCTGTTAGCAATGATAGTTAGGATTCATCTAATACTCTCCACCCAAACAGATTTCATAATTACAGATGATGATACTCCATTTTGGGATGCCATATGTGGTTTGATTACTTTAAAAAAAAATTAAGCTGTTTAAATAGATTGCATTTCATTTATAAGAGAAGAACCATTTTGTATATTGCAGTATGTAACTAGTAAAGTGACAACATTCTTGTATATGATATGATAGGGTTCTGATGCTAATGGGAAATTGGGGTAAAAGTCTGGAGAAAAAATGGTTTTTATTCATGTCTGGGAAAGCCCTTTAATTTTGCAAATATTTATCAAAGTCATGGGATTTTTAGCTACCACTTGATGACAAAAAACATAGTTGAGTTACAGTTGTATGCATTGAGTTAAATTTATTGTGTTTTTACTGAAAATTTCAGAGGTTGTGAAACTCTTCAGTTATTTGCAAAGCAATTGCTGTATGGATCATTTTGATGCTTGCTCGAAATGTATCTATATAGTCAATCCAAATACTCTAGCAATTGGATTGATCAGTTAGACTGGTTACCCTTTACTCTTGTCTTCTGGTGAAGATAAAAAACCAGTCTAGTGTCACACTATGTCAGCATGTCTGCTGAGTGTGATCTTGATAAATGTTTGAGAAAAAAAAAATCTTATCTTCTCCAGTTCCTCTTTTTAAGTGTAAAGTATGAAAAATTTATTGTGGTAAATCTTTACTTAAAGTTACTGGGTCATTTTTGCTGGGAATACTTTGTTTAAGCACTACCTTTTGACACCTCCATTTTACCTTTGCTGTGAATTTTACTATCAGACCTTGCTAAATATGTAGAAATCTACTGACTGTTGGGGAAATTTTCAATGTACAATCCCATGTCCTGGGTGTCCTTGACAATAACTGCATTAAACATATAGTTCATAGTTGGATTACATTGAAAATTGATGTTAGGGTACCAACTAGACATAAGCTAGAAAACCACATGTTCTCTCATCTTGACCAGACTGGCCATGCTGAGGAAAACTTTTGTAATTACTTGTCCCTAGACCAAGTGATTCAGGTTCGCACCTTGAAAATATCTGCGTTCATTTTCTGTCTTGATCAAACTCTGAACCTTTAGACCTGCATGAGTGGATTTAAAAAAAAAAATCAGTTCTTTTTCTGCAAGGCATATAACTTTTAATTTGTCAGAATTTAAAACACAAATATCTTGTTGAAAATACCAAAGTATACAGTTAAAATGGTTTTTAATTCCTTTCAGTATGAGTCATAAGTGAACCATGAAAACAAAAATTGTCCATTAAAAAAACCTGGAAAAGACCTGGAAACGTTTATTTAAAGAAGTGTTGAAACCATGATATTAGTTTAATTGTCTATATACATTTGTGGATTGTGAGCTGAATGCCATTTTTCAGCACATGATAGGCTATACATGGCATCCAATATATTTGATGAAAGGAAAACCCTGGAAAGAACAACTGACCCACAGAAAGCTACTGGCAAGCCTCTCATATATCCATGTTGGCTTAGCCGAGACTCAAATCCACATGGACAGAGATTTCAGTGATCTATGGAGGTGAGCACCTTAGATCACTTGGCCACCCAGAGCCCATTCTGTACAGGACAAGTTGACGTACTATTTGTGAGTTAAATTATAGCCATATATGCCGCTAGTGGATGTGCAGGACTTCAGTTTAACCATTTTCACTGCTTGCTTATTTGGTAATTAGAGAAGAAATTCGGTTTGCATAAATCTATTTCTACAGCAAATTTTAAAACTTCAGTGTGACCCTGCTATAGTTGGGAGCCATAGAACCCGACCGTGTTATAAATCGAACTGTGTTATAAGCAACCAGGTCAGTTAGCTGAAGAAAATGATGCATGTACCCTAAAACATTTGCAGGAGTGGGTGGGTTAGGTAATAAATGCAGGCGCAAAAATACATGCTTCATTGGCACAGTTACCTTCTTAAATCAATGCATGTTAAATGAGAAATACACCTGTAGTGAAAACAGAGCAGACATATAATATTTTACTTTATTCATAGGACCACACATTGGTACATATACATGTATACTGTTTATATATACATATCTAATGTATAGCATGAATAGAGTATCAACACCGTTTACTCACCCGCAATCTCATCACATACATTGAATCCACAATACAATTCCATCGAAAATATGCACACACACATTTAAAATATTCAGTAATTTTGTCACAGGTCATATAGGTCTGAAAGCAGTGGAAAAAAATTAGCACAGTCACATAATGAATGATGAAGCACATTTACTTTTCAGTACATCCCAAGTTGGTAAAAGTTTGCGGTTTAAGCCACTGTCAGTAGCATTTGTAAGCTTAAACTTTTTTTCCTGTAAAAAGAAAACTTTCATGGCACAGTAAATGTATTCCAGTCATGTTGGAAAATGAAACAATCCATCAGATTCCATTGCTTTTATTTAAGTTTGGTACTGACTTCCTTTAAAGAAAGGTTCTTTGTTTTTATTGAAGATTGTAGTCGGCTTTCTTTGATGAAGGGTGCATGCATTATTGAAGTCACCGCTAAAGGACAGCTTTGAAGAACCAAAGAAATGCCTGTTTCTTATTGTGGTGGCAACATCAAATAATTGTATTGCATGATTGAGAATGATTTTTTTTTTCCATTTGCTTAGTACATTTTCATAACAATAGGTGCTTCAAAGGTAATTTGTTTTCTTTGAAATTTATCAAGCTTTTTATTTGGATACATTTGTAAAAAAGGAATTAGCTGTCATTTGGTAGATTGTTGTCACTGTTCCTCCCTACCTATTGAATAGACCAACAAGTTAGATCTTGTTCTTTTGTTTTGGGGTTTTTTTTTTTACATTTGTGGTAGTGGAGTGATGCTGCTTTCCATGCATGCATCAGAAATTTTAAAAAGGGTCAACGGATGATAGAGACGCAGGTGTTCTCGTCTGATGACAGGGATTACTACAGAAAATGTGAATGTTCTGAAGGATTTAATTCTGAGTGAAAAGAAGAGGAATTTTACTTACCATCCACATACATATGTCAGTCTATGTAAATATATTAATTACTAGCGAGCAGCCGAAAATCGGACGAAAGATAGATTATGAGATAATGCCTCATCTGGTTGATCTCCGCTACTAGAAATGTCAAAAAAAAATTTAAAAATGGATATCTCACAACATCAGTACTCATGCTAGATGTCAACATAAGCAGATCACGATATGACAATGCACTGTTAAGATGGTTTGTCAGTATAGACAAAGAATTTGTTTATATAACAATAGATAAATTTTAATGCATTTTATATCAAGTTTGCGGCTTCCTTTCATAGGGCCTTGGAATTTCTTTACTCCAAACCAATGGTTGTATACACAAGTTTAAATAACCAACAATGTTGCCAATAAAAAAAATCACCAGATGGTATACTTTGCTGCCAATAAGGAAAAACAATCTCAATTTGCAATCCCTGAATAAACTTTTTAAACATTATTTTTTTGTACTTTTAAGAAGAAAAAAATATTTTTTCATGTATGAGAAAAATACATATAAAATTTCAGGAGCTATGCCATGATCGTCTTGTATTATTCATACACAATCTCTTCCCCAAAATGATGATAAACTTTTTACAGGGTTTTTTGTACTTTTAAGAAAGAATTTTTTTCGTGTACAAGAAAAATATATGTTTATGAAATTTCAGGAGCCACACCACAACCATGTTATATCCAAATTTGTGTTGTAATGGAGCATGCTGTAGTGGGGTCACACTGTAGTTACTATTATTACCTAAATTGCATTCAGTGAGTTTGCAAATTAGAAGGAACTACAATACTTTCTGATCAGATTCAGTTGTAAGTTTTATTGTCATTTTGAAAAGAAAAAGAAAAAAGCTTCAATATCATAGAGTCCATGCTATGGGTGATTTGGGCAACATAGTTGCCCCAGTGCTCAACGTTTGCCCAGGCATGCATAGAAAGCAAAGTTGACTCCATGTTTCTTACATGAGATTTTGTCTTACCCATGTGCTTCATATTTTTGGCCATTGAGTACTTAAGTATTCTCAGTAACATATAAACTCTTGTCTTTTTATCTATTCAAAGAGCAGTGTTAAACAGTTTCACCATAGTATTTTCATACTTTTGAACAACATTTGAGGTAGTTTATTGATTATGTTATGTCTGCAATTGCATCTCAATTTAGAAGATTCCTGCCAGACATTCATACAAAAAGCATGAAGAAATTCCATGTATTTGTAGCCTCGTCAAGAGTAAATTATTACTTTGTGAAGGTTTATTGGCTAATTGCTAATAAAGGTACTAATTTATTATGTTTTTCATCCTGTTAAAGAAGGAAGAGATATCTGTAATCGTCTTTCAGCAGTATCCTATTTTCAAAGTTACTGTGTTTAGCAAAAACAAAGTTCTACAATGCACTGGCTGCATCAAACTAAGGAAAAATGAATTTCTTTATGGTGTTTAAGGAATATTTGTATTTTCTTTTTATAATATGTGGTTGTGATATCTAATAACTTGGCTGTTTTATGTAACAGTTGTAAACATTCTAAATTTGACCATTCTTTGCATACTTCTCTCTAATTTCCTCAATTTGGCCTTATTCTGGTGAAAGAGAGAAGTCATTCACCTAAGAGTCCAGCATGGAATCCAGAACATGTATGGCTGAATTGTTTGTCTTGTTTCAAACAAGTGCAGTATACACACATCCAAGCTTGTATTTTGGTCCATGAAAGTTTCATGAAGAGTTAGCTTTATGAGGATTGAGTAAGCACATATTAGAGATAAGAATTGCATTTGTTGTCAGGATAATTTGTGATTCAGCCCATCACATTTATAGAAGCTAGTCAGGATAGTATGTGACACAAACCTTCGCATTTGTAGGAGACAGGATAATATGTGACATAACCTATTGCATTTGTAGGAGATAGAATAATACATGACACAGACTATTGCATTTGTACAGGATAAAGATAATATGTGACACAGACAACATTGCATTTGTACAGGATAAAGATAACATGTGACACAGACCATTGCATTTATAGCAGATAGGATAATATGTGACACAGCCCATTGCATTTGTAGGAAATAGAATAATACATGATGTAGACCATTGTATTTATAGAGGATAGTCACGATAATATGTAGCACAGACCATTACAGTTATAAAGGGTAGTTGGGATAATTTGTGAAACATAACAGTGTGTGTGTGGGGTGTGTGTGTGAGAGAGAGAGAGAGAGAGAGAGAGAGAGAGAGAGAGAGAGAGAGAGATATTTGGGTTTTTAACATAGCTTTAACAATTTTGGCATCATGCCACACACATGTAACATGCTGTCCCACCCAGTCACATTATCCTGACACCAGGCCACTGGGGTTCGAACCCACAACCTCCAGCATCTGATGCTGATGCTTTAACCACTAGGCCACCAGAGTGGTGCATTGCATTTAAAGGGGATAGTAAAGATAATATGAGGCACAGACCATTGCATTTGTAGGGGAGAGTCAGGATAATATGTGGCACAGACAACTGCATTTATAAGGTATAGTCAGGATAATTTGCGACACAGACCACTGCATTCTTAGGGTGTAGGATAATATTATTACAACATTATGGTCTTAAAGTAAGTAATAGAAAAGAGTGAGAAACAACAAGCTTTGTAAAATTCAACATATAATTTATTTCCCTAGAAAGGACTTACAGTATTTCAAATTAATTCCCAAACAATCCTAGAACTACTAAAACAAGTGCTAATGAATAAAGTTCTGAATAATCTTTAGTGGTATTCCAAATAATTTAGAATGCTGAAGGTGTTGATGTGCCTGTTATGACCAGTATTCTGCAATGTACTAATGTACCAATGGCCTGAATTGTATTGATGTGCCAACAGTCTTTTGTTGAATCACAGTAATATAATCCAAGATTTCCTTGTTTTGAAATCACTATAATTCCAGTTAATGTCTCAGTCCAAAAATATTATAGAACACTTTGTAATTCCAGAGAATACTAAATAATTTCACCAAAATCAGAATCTGAATGTAACATAATAATGATTACTGCCAGATGTTATCATAGGAATAAATCATTTTCTAGTAAACAAGATTATATTAAAAAAAACTAAGACACAAATGAATAACCCAGATGAGGGCCAAATGCTCAGTTCTAGAAAAATGTTATCACTAGAAAGTCTGTTACTAGAATTATAATAAGGAACATGGCAAATACATTGTCTATGACTCACTAAGATAAATATGTTTACTTCTGTTGATAATGGTCCTAATATTAAACCCACACTCCTAGAGAAAATATTACAAAGTATTAATTCTTCAAAGAATAATAAAAAACATGATTCTGGTCAGGTGGACAAGGAACTTGATTCCTGACAAAGTCAGCTAAAATATACAATTTATGATATTGTATTATCAATAAGTACATGTAAGGTCATATTATTAGTCCACACACCTGATATATATCTCACAGTAGATGAATCAATGGCAAAATAAGCTTTTGGAATTATGCATATGATTTTGCTGAATTACATACTTTTAAGGAGTTTTACTAATGATTTGCAGCATATTACTGGAAAATTTAGCACTTAACAAAAGTAAGGAATAGCTTAAGATCTAAATTCACATTTTCCACAATCAACTCACATTTTGTGGGATTATAATCTTTCCCATTTGTGCAAAGATTTTAAATTACAGCCTTATTAACTTGGCTCATATAACTGAGCTAAATACTCTAATTCAAGGGATTATTTCAAAATTCCTTGAATTTATAACAAATTGGAGTTATCTCTCAAAAGTCCTTGAATTTACTGAAAAAATTCTTGCAATTTGTTGAAAACATCCTGGAATTTATCAGGAGAAATGCATAATTTTAAAATGCAATAAAATCAATTATTTTTTTTAAAAAAAACTTCAGAACTATTGTTATTTATGCATTTTATAAAAATCCATGATTAAAATATAAAGTGGGGGAACATTGGGTGGAATGGCACATGACACCAGATGGAGTAGTATCACTTTCTTTGTGTTGGTACAAATATTACATGTATGATATCCAACTGAAAGTAACTTAAACTTGGAATCATATTAAAATTAGTGTTATGTTTCTTCTGTGTTTTTACCCATTTATGCAGTGATAAAACAAAGTTACCTATGGAGAAAGCTGAATTTCTATAAGAAAAAAAATGCTTCTTATAGTTTTTTGGAAGACCATTTAAAACTCTTGAGAACAAACTCTGCAAGGCTGTGCAAACCATGACATAGCTTAAATACTGTTTAAGATGACACTGAGGATTGTTTAAGAGCACATTAAATATTGTCTAAGTGTACATTAAAGGTTGTCAAAGTGCGCATTAAAGACTAATTGAAAGTTTGTGGACACTTTGATCCTGGCAATGCTTTGGAAAACAAGATGAACATACATTTGAACACTGAAGTTTTATTTGCCTTTGCTGTTTTATTTTTCCTGTCTAGATTGTGATGTAATCTTGAATCCACCCAATGTGAAAGTGATTGATCCCTCACTTTTCTGTCTGTGGTTGCTGCAGCATGTGTCACCACTGTTTACCAGATTGAGCAAGGTCTGTATTAAACTTTCTTTTCTTTTAAATATGGTGACTTTGTGATGTAAAGGAATCTATCGAAGTTTGTATCTATGCTCTGTTTCTTCTAATTGCATTACTCCATTCCTAAAGCCTTACATGGACACATACACTATAATTATACTTGTCTGCTTATGTCTGCTACTGGAAATAGTTACAAGAAGCACATTTAAATTTTCTTTTTTAGGGAACATATCATGGTATTGATGTCTGCCGCATCATATCATGTAATATTATGTCACATCCTGTCACAAATTTAGTTTGAGTTGAATACCTTTTGAAGGACTGCATATATGTTTATATAGGGATTAATGGCATATCAGCACAGCACTGCCTACATGGTGTGAGTTCATGGACTGAAATCATATTTGTTCTGATTTTCCCCATTTTCTGTTGAAATGTTAGAGTTATGGCAGCTGTTAAGTATAATACTATACCCCTATGCTACGTTTCCACTTATGGGCTCAAGAAAGGACTTCATGAATTGAAATCACATTTGGTTTGAAGATTTGCAGGTACATAAGACAACCAAATTCAAGCTTGCTTTTCGCCTTTTGCCACAAAATTTGACAGGATTTTGACTTTGATGTTTGCCCTTCAGTTTGTTTCCTCATTAGCTTTTGAAGGACTTCATGGATTTAAATTAAATTCAGCATGAGATTTTAGATTAGGAAGAACAAGGTCAGGTTTGAATTTCACAATTTTCAGGCCAAATTGTGCAACTTAAAACTTTTCCTTTCAGTTTCTACTCAGTAACTGTTTAAAGACTTCATGTATTGGAACCAGATTTGGTATGAGGTTTCAATTATGAAGATCAGGTCTAGCTTAGGTTTTATTCTTACTGACGTAATTTATGGAGTTATTACCCTTGTTTTGACTTAGGCCTTTGTCCTTTAATTGCAACATATTTTGTAGTAGCATCCATGATGTCTGGTCTTGTTCATCCTTTATTTCATTCTACATGACACATAACCAGAAATGTCCACAATTTTGAGAACTGAAACATGGGAACCATATGGTAGTGACCTTTCCTGTCCATCCATCTGTCTCTCCATCCATTCACACTTAAGGTAACCACCATAGCTCTGAAACTCTTGCGCACAATTGGATGTCCTTTAGTAGATGAATACCTTTAACATGTAAATGTGACATTTAAAGGTTTGGATTTTCCAGTTCTGTTTTGATAGAGTTTATTTCCTTTTTCAGTAATTTTAAAAACAAACTCTGATCTACAGCTGATAATTGTAACCAGCATATCTCGGAAATACAGTAGGTAAAAACATTGTCTTACAGACCTAGATGTGCCTTTTATAGGTTCTGTATTGGGTAGAATTATGGCCTTTGATATTAACATCTTCAAATGGAATATTACTTGTAACTGGTATTGCTCAAGAATATTCAACATATTATGAGTTATTTTATTATGAACACATTTTGGAGACTTGCATGTGCCTCTTATGGATTTGGGATTGTCTGCTCCATTTTGGACAGAGTTATGGCCCATATTAAGCAAAAGTGAGGGTTCAGGTTACCAAGGGAACTCAACAGAATTAAAAAGGGGATGCCATCCCTGCTGGACATCATGAAAAACTGCAGGGGTGGGGCACTTGGCTGTTTAATGGCTGAATACATGTTTTATAACCATGTTGGGAATAATTATCAATAATGAGCTTTTTCTATTCAGGTTGTTCCTTTTTATGTGTGTATTGCCTAGATCTGAAAGATTCTTAACAACATTACTCAAAGAGGCTTCAAAAACTGTCGTGTATGTGAAAACATTCTGTATTAATTTTTTTGTTGTTGATTCACAACAAAACAGAATTCAGTATTTTCCCCAAACTAGGGATATTTATTTTGCGAGACAACCGTTCATGTCGAAATTCAATTTTTACAAGATTGTTCAGTTGGTAAAATATGGATGCTGTGATTTTTTTTGTAGGTAATAGTGAAACTTCTCATTCTTAAGAAATCTCAGGGTGCCATTTCAGGAATTTCACTACAAACTCTGGAACTTGCTTCTCCATAATGAACCACATCTATGAAATAAAACTTTTTATTCACCAAGTAGTCATTTTGCATGGTTGCCTTACTGTCTTTGATCAAATTTGTGACTGAGTAAGCAAATTTAAGGCAGTTTAATTATGTTACTTACATAATAATATTTATAACAGTGTTCAATTGATTAATTGAAATGAGTTGACCTGACGCATTGCCATGACCATGCTCTTATGCAGGTGGGATTCGCTTGCCTTTTAACTTTTCTTTTATTCCACCCCTTTATTTTATTTGATACAAAAGACATAGCTAAGATCTTAATACAAAGCAGGTATGCTTTTAATTGAGTCTAACAATTCAGCAAATACTTCCTCAAGTCAGAGTTAGCACTTAATGTTCTCACAGAAATGTACACAGACAAAACTGGCAGTACATTGACATTTTGTCATGTTTGAATACAAAGAAAAATATTGCATTGACAATGATTACACTGAAACCAAATTAAAAGATAGAACTAAAACACAAATTACACTTTACAAAATTTATTTAATTGGTACTTTTTTATTAAAGTGTTGCCACCAGTAGGTAGAGATGTCAAAATTTTCAGAAATTTCTACCCATCAGTCATAACAATCAGTTACCCGGATACCTGATCAAAGGGAAATTGTATTAAATGTGAACCTGAACTGCGTTGTTGTAGGTTCAGACATGCCAACCCCCAAGAGAGGTATAAGCATAATTTATTACTAATATAAGTGGCAAAAAGCGTAATCTGAGCATAAAAAGAGCAATCTGTATATTACATGCCATGAAAGTGTAAGAAAAACATACATATTCATTTTATTTAACATACATTTATTTTTGCTACTTAACTGGATCTGCTATTAAAATATTTGTCACAAATCAGCTAAATCCACGTGAATTAGTAGTTAATACAAGAGTATAGAAATGGATAAATTATTTATGCATAACACTCGTTTTAACTAGTCTACATGTCTACAATAACTTTTGTGAATAGTTGTGAAGTCCACAGATGATGACTGTTGTAGTATCCTCAACCTGCCATGGTTCATCCCTTAGTGACGGTCCAGTGCAACATGTTTTTAAGTTTAACAAACTCCCTTTACTCTAACATTTTTCAGTCGTATAACATCTAGTGGTCACATTGATACAGCCTGCTTTTTAATGACATCTGGCACCATTTATTTTCAATTTGACTGGTCCACTACATACGTAATATCAAAATAGAATGAATCTATGACAAGTGGTTTCACGTTCAAGAATCCCATCTGTTTCAAGTAAAATTAATGCAAAAATTACCATATTTACACACGTGGTCAACTTTTAATAGATTTTTTTTTCAGTGTTATTAAATAATAAAGATTTCCCTTGTATTTAAATATTTAAGTGAAAAATTTCATTCAGTATAGTTGTCCATTTCGTTCATTTTTCCTAACATGGTATAAGAAGTGCATGTTACAGTAACCAAGTTTTTGTGTTGCCTTTGCCATGACAAAAGTATCTGTCTTGGGTTTCCCGCTAATTAAAGAGTCCAGTAAACAAAAATGCAAACAGCGGCCCTGACTTGAACAGCTAATACTTACTCCAAGGCCACAAACTTGAGGCAAAAATGGCATTAGTTAAACCAGACATTTATATTGTTCTTTCTTTTATTTGAGTTGTATTTCATCAGATATTTCTTAATCAGTACTTACTGTGCTGTCAACGAAAGGTACTGACCTAGTTGATGTCATCAGGATCTCAAAACAAGTGTGTTTACGTTGTGAAAATATGGTGCATGAACCGTGGACAGGCACAAAGTTAGGATGGTCTTGCTTTAAATATCAACATTAATTCTTAAATAGGTTACATGAGTAAGGAGAGAAGTGTCATCCCTTGGATTATTATATAGTACATGTATGACAAGTAAATTGTAAGCAGCCATATGAGCCCCTGTGATGATGAATAAATGCACATGCGACATGAGTCTCAAACTGTAATTGTTTTTCTGTGGCTCGATCTGAACTTGGAATGCTTTTTTTTTAGCGGATACCCGGTTGCTCATTTTATTACCTGTATTATTATTAACGGGCAGGTACCTGTGAACCCATTGGCATCTTTACTAGTAGGCATCAATTACATTTTCATTTTTCAAAATTTCATTGAATATCGTTATTTACAGTGAAATGAGAACATTGTTTGGGAAGAAAATTTAACAAAATATACGTTCTTATTAACTCTTGAGATATTTGTGATGTTGATTCAAATTTCCAAGTACTAACAACTATTTCTGGTGATAAAACAAGCGATATGTCAAGGTTTATTTACCAATTTTGATGATGACTTTCTTTATGTTCAACAGATAGGGGCCAAATTTTGGGAGTAGTTTTTCCTTTGAAACAAATGAGATCTCACACCTGACCCATGTTATAAGCGATTTATCCAGGCGTGAGTTATGGAGGTAGTGGGGTATATTTTATCACTTCATGCCTTTATCTCAGGTCTGTTCACAATATTGATTCTTTCATTATGTTTTGGTGTGTGTGTGATAAGTTTTAAATTGTCAGTTTTGTCCTTAAATGTTATTGACTTTTTGCCTCTGAACTCTTTGAATGTAACTAAGGGAATACAGGAGGTTAAAACTGAATAAAATATGTCACTTAGCAATTCGGATTGTGAATTTTACTTATTTGACAAAAATAATGAATAAATAAATAAAATGGGATAAATTGGATGGATCAAGTGAAACAGTTTGGGTGGTTAACAGATAGAGTAGCCTCCCTTTGCTAATGTGTGCAAATTATTATTAGTTCCATGTTTTTTCTTTTTATTTTGTATCAATTTATGCAGTGATAAAGAATTAATGTTTGGGAGAAAGTTCAATTTTTATAAGAAAAAACACTCATAGTAAATTTTTGGAAGTCTTTGAGAATTCCTTAAAAAGTCGTAGAAAAACAACTCCCTGGGATGTTATAACCATATGCTGTTAAGTATGGGCCTTTATCATTTTCATTAGCCGTATCATTTGAAAAATTAGGGGGAAAAACTTGCTTTTTAGGATGACATTTGTACTCTGTTATGGTTAATGCTACTTCCACATTCCATCATAAGGAAATATGGACAAAACTTGAATAAATAGGTAATGATTTTGCACTCTAATCATTTCCACCATTGTTTTCATTTTGATTAAACTGGTTTAATTGTCCAGTAGAGGATGTATGTATGATGATTTTATTGACAAAGGGTCAGTTCGTTTTGAAAATCATTATCAGTCTTCAGGTTGGCTCATGTATGATGATTTTATTGACAAAGGGTCAGTTCATTTTGAAAATCATTATCAGTCTTCAGATTGGCTCTATGCAAAATCATTGATATTGGTCACTATTTTGGTATTAAAAAATTTCATAACAAATATATTTAATGCTTATTTTGACACAATTTCTTTTTATTGTGTTGTTTATAGGTGTAAAATTTAATTATAAGGGTGCACCAGTTTATTTTTTGAAGTTCAGTGAAGTATGAATTGAAGTAATGCTGTGTAAAACTTAACTCAAAGATCATATCACTTTTTCTGTGGGTTTTTTTTTTCCAGCTCAAATGGCCATTAAGGCAAAGCGAGGCTATGGTCTGGTCTTGCCTCCATTATCAGTAGTCCATTGCCATTTGAGTTAAACTTGGCAGGAATGTTCCTCAAAATTTGCTCCACCGAAATTATGTTTGCAGCGGTTCCTCTAGCAGTGGTGTGGTTTCCATAGCAACCAATGGAAAACCAATTTCTTCAACTTCTTCTTGAGAATGGCTCAGTCAGTTTTGATTAGGAATGTTTCTTAGTACATGCTCTATCAAAATTTATTCTGGTGACTCCCCTAGCAGTGGTCTGGTCTCTAGAGTAATCAGTTGGAAAACCACTTTCAGAATCTTCTCTAAAACTGCTTAGCTAGTTTCACTGAAACTTAGTTGGAGTGTTTCTTAGGACAGTCTTTGTCAAAATTGTGTTCATGGTGACTCCCCTAGCAACAGTGTGGATTTCCTTTTAACCATATTGAAAACCTGTTTTCAGCTACTTGGCTGTCAGTTTTGATCAAACCAGAAGTTTGTAGAATTGTTTGTCAGGATATGTTCTAGCTAAATTTTGTCTTTTGTGGTACTCCAAGCAACAATGTGGCTTCCTTAACAGCTAGGTGGAAAATCTGTTTTCTCTAGAATGACAAACTCAGTTTCAGTCAAAACTTTTAGAAATTATTGCTAGGATCTGTTCTTTTGCATACCTAAAAGAAATTATGCACTCCATTCTCTTGAAATGAAATGCTAAATCTTTTCCTAATCTCCCACCAGCATCCACCTCACATATAATTTATTATTCTTCTTTCACATTCTGACAAGCCACCTGCCTTTAACAGTCCAAATGATCGTTTTTCATAGCTTACTTGTTAAGAGTCTGTGGCACTGCATATACTCATGTTCATTGTTGTGGAATATTGTCATTCCTGTCCAAAAGGTCTCAACTAATTTGTGAAAGTATAAATTCTAACCCAGTCTCCTCATGGACTAATTGTTTGTTCAAGATCAAAAACAGGATGGGGCCTTTGATTGTTCATGAAATAAACTGAATTTATGCCATGAAAGTTGTTAACTAAGATTATCATCAGATTAAAGCTTTGTCCTATATATTACACAGTGAGTCTGACATTGAAAGTCAAAATAAAAATTGTAACTCTGGCTTGTAATTCATAACATTCACTGCGACCCCCTGGACAAAGTCTCAGACTCAGAGGACTAAAGTTTGAGAATTGAAATGTAGGGAGGTGTGTTGGCTCAGTGGTTAGCATTCTTAAATCAAGACTAGACCATAATGATCAACCAGATTTGTTCTGTCCCTGGGAAAGACAAGGTTCCAGTTCTTTCAACACAATGAAATCTTGAATGAGTAGATGTGTCCAGCAATACCAGTCTGTCAATCAATCAATATAAGTTTGAGCCCTGAAAATTTCCTGGAATATTTTACAGTATTATCCCAAGCTCTTTTTTGAATATACTGTGTCCAATTTTTGTAGATTTTTTTGTCACTGCATACAACAGATTTAAACAATTATCCGTGATCTCTGATGACAAAAGGACTTGTTACCTGTCATAAATACCAATGAAAACTTAAGTTTTTGTTAACACTTTTTAATACCCATGAAAATAATTGCATGGATAGTGAGTCTGTTTGCAGTCTCTCAGATGAAAAAGTATTGTGAATTTCAAGACTTTTATGCATATTAATTCAAGTTCATTTCAATATTTGTAGGGAGCTGTCAGTAACTATCATGATGTCCAGATGATTTTGAAGAAATGCCTAGACTCAGTAAGTGTGGCTTACTCTAATTGTTTTTAAGATTATTCCCAAAAACTTATGTGTACATGCTTACATGTATTTATGTAAGGGTTTGATAGTTATTCTAGTCCAGTTGCCCATGGCTAGTAAATATGTTTCACACTTGTGGAATTATACATGTAGCTGGTCTGTCCGACCAGTGTAAAAAAATAAAAGCAATGAAAAAGGAAAAAAACAACCATAAGAAATGGATACAGTCCAGTGTGAACAGTTAACAGCATAAAAGTGTAAAAGTAGATTCTGAAATTCTGACTCACATTTTAAGATATAACTATGTTCTTGGTTATCAAGACACTTTGCTTTTGAACACCATCATAATGGTCAAACTTGTTAATGGCCAGGACTAGATTACATGAGTTTTGATTGGCTATTGAGTATTGCAAATGAGTGCCATCACAAGGTACCATATGTTTTGCATAATGTTACTGAACAAAGGAATTTTAAGTTCCTGCCCCAATAAATTCCCAAGCTACTGGCAATAAATGCCCAAACCACATGGCTTTTATAAGAGTAAGTTTTGATTCAAGGCCGCTTTTTAAGATAGAATGCTAGATTCCTCTGCTGTGATAGAGAAGTATCTGACTGGAACGTACACAAATTTCAAGATACTATTAAGAATTTGGCAGGTAAAATACATTTCAAAGTTTGTAGTAAGTTTCAGTTTTATGGGGGTTGGTGTAAATTTGAAATTTGGTATCAAAATTTGTTTCCGTTTGTTATGAGGGTGGGTGTAAAATTGAAATTTGGGATCAAAATTTGTTTCAGTTTTCAGAGTTGAAGGGTTTTGGTTTACTGGGGAAAAAAATGATATTAAAGAATGAAAAATGTGGGACTCCAAAAATGTTTTTGATCTTGAGGGGATTCTACTATACTTGGATTTGGTTTTGAGGGGTTTCACTGTATTACCAATTCCATCCCCCCTCCCCACTTTGATGTCCTTTTTGTCTTGGTCCAAGTCAAGGGAGAATGTTGATTTGGAATGTTAGATATGACTAAGACATTGGACTGGGCCTGTGCTGTTTTTTCTTTAGATCTCCAATTACTAATTGGAGGTGGGAACTTTCACATTGGACTGGATACAATCAACAGGAAAAGATAACAGCAAAGTAACAAGAGCTGGTACATACTGCATATGATGTACTTAAACTTATGTCCCTCCAAAAGAAAAATTTTAAAGTCTTGAAAACCCACCACCACTGTCTGGAAGGATGGCAGGTTTGGAGATGTCGCCACCTGAGTGATACTAGAAATTTGGGCTATTATACTTCATATATTGGTAACAGTGACATCTTTGGGATGTAGAAATGCTTTTCTCATTGTCATACATCCTCTCGCAGGTTTATAGGCTCAACCATGTACTGAGCCAGAGAGAAAAATTTTAATACATGATAGTTAACAAGAGCAAGTAAAATATGAAATATAAGTGCCTGTACAACTAAGCACAGATCGAATGACACTGGTTCAGCAAGTAAATATTTATGCCAAGATAACATAGGCTGGTTCAGAAATAGGGTGGTCAGCTGGCATACATTCTAATCTTGCACTATGCAAGGATTTTAAGATGCTCATACATACAGTATTAGTATCTGTCACACTACTACAGAGTGCATATGAAATGTCAAGTAATGCAACCATACTGTTCATGACTGATATTTTTTATTTGCATTTTTTCAATGGCCTGAATCTTCCGTTGATTCAAAATTTAACGCACCCACATTATTAAACAGTTTGTGACAAGATATGTGTAGGCTTGTAGAAGCTCATGGTGCTAACTCATTGAGTTAAATTTTTGTAATAGTAGCATTGTACAGCATCTCAGCACAATAGTGACTATATCATGCCAACTAATAGTAAAGTTTTAAAAATGTAAAATGAAGAATTGTACAAAAACTAAAAGGCAAAACCCTTTTCAGAAAATGAAACGTGGATAACAGTATAAAATATAAAAGGTAAGGATGTTAAAATTCTGTAAGAGGTATATAAATAATTTATGTAAATTTCTTTAAAATGTTTTTATTGAGATGAATCCTGTCCTTGTGCAAATTGTGTAATGTGCTGTACTTTAGAGCTGTATTGTAATGAATTACTGAACTTAAGTCTGTGAAGTGTAGTCTATAGGTCAGAGTGAATCACAAAGACGGGTGAGGAGGAGCTGTATTGTAATGAATTATTGAACTAAAGTCTGTGAAGTGTAGTCTATAGGTCAGAGTGAATCACAAAGACGGGTGAGGAGGAGCTATATTGTAATGAATTACTGAACTAAAGTCTGTGAAGTGTAGTCTATAGGTCAGAGTGAATCACAAAGACGGGTGAGGAGGAGCTGTATTGTAATGAATTACTGAACTAAAGTCTGAAGTGTAGACTCTAGGTCAGAATGAATCACAACGATGGTTGAGGAGGGGGAGGGAGAAAAGAATGATAAGCTCATAAAGGCATCTCATTACCAGGTGTTTTGTCTGTTCAGTGAACAGCATGTAAATTGAAATATAACAAGTCTGTACAGTGAACTGTGCATGTAAATTGAAATGTAACAAGTATGTACAGTGAACTGCATGTAAATTGAAATGTAACAAGTCTACAGCGAACTGCATGTAAATTGAAATATAACAAGTCTGTACAGTGAACTGCATGTAAATTGAAATATAACAAGTCTGTACAGTGAACTGCATGTAAATTGAAACATCACAAGTCTGTACAGTGAACTGTGTGTAAATTGAAATATAACAAGTCTGTACAGTGAACTGCATGTAAATTGAAATATAGCAAGTCTGTACAGTGAACTGCATGTAAATTGAAATATAACAAGTCTGTACAGTGAACTGCACGTAAATTGAAATATAACAGTCTGTACAGTGAACTGTGCACGTAAATTGAAATATAACAAGTCTGTACAATGAACTGTGCATGTAAATTGAAATTTAACAAGTCTGTACAATGAACAATGCATGAAAATTGAAATATAGCAAGTCTCCACAATGAACTGCGCATGTTAGTTGAATTAAAACAAATGTCAACTAAAAACCAGTGTAGTTTGAAGTATGCCACAATCACTTAGTAGTGTGTTATGGTGTAATACAATTAAGGAGATGTTTATCTTTACTACTGTTTGCTGAACCTGTGAAAAAGTTTAGTATAAAACTTGACAGAATTATAGACATGTCAATACCTCTGCTTTCTATTCTGTTGACTACATGGTTTGCTGCATATGGAAATGTAACTGATGAAAGACTATTAGACATGCCAGTTGAATCATTTGGCTTTAAAATAACTTAATCTTGTTTGTAGACAAACCTTACTGAAGGAACCCTGCAGCGGTATCTTATTTCCTGTGTTCGCCTGTCTGCTCTTTGGGAAGCGGATAGCTATCTTGTAGTTCCTCTGTGGGAATACTTCTATCTTAAGCTGGTAAGTCATCTGTTATGAGTCTTTTTGATGAGGTCATCTTTAAGGAAATCTGTATATGATGTTATTGTTGATTTTATATAAAAAATCAATAGTGTACACACACACAAACACACACACACTTAAATATTTGTATGTTAAGCTGCATATTGCATTCAAGTTCGTTGTAAAAATAATTTTTGGTAACTTCATTCTAGTGTTGTGTATGATATTTTGTAACCAACATTTGCTTTATGTCTAAGTTGTTTTAAAGTATATTTTACCTTTACAGTTTCAGCTTCCCGTTTTTTAAAAATATTGTCAGCTCTGCTTGTTGAAATGGAGAGTACTTATTGCTGCAGACTTCATACTATCATCTTCTATCAGCTAACTGCTCAGTAGACATATTTTTGTGTAGATGTAGTTGGTGTCAAATTTTTAACTACATGGCTGAGCAGAGATTACTTGTATAAAACCTTATGGAAAGGAATAGTATTAAGCTTGAAAACAAAAAGCAAACTTATACAACTGCTGTTATATATTGCAGATTATGATTCAGAAATCACACAATTAGTCACTGGTTACCATATATACTCGAGTATAAGCCCAATAATTTAGGAAAAAATAAGGGTCTAAATGAAGGGAGGTCAGCTTATCCATGGACCAAGGTCTAAACTTGAAAGCTTTTTAGATTTTTTTTGTTGACTACCATAATGGCTGTCAATTTGGGACATGAAAATATAAATTTTGTCTGTGTCCTAAGACATATATGCATATGAAAAAAAATATTTTATCAGTGAACACTTACTAAACTGTTATACACTACTATGAGTGCTTTTGTTATTACTTTGCATGTGCATATTTTCTGATTTCTCCAACATGAAATTAAATAAAGGTAAATAAAGACTTTATAATTCATGGGGCTGGTTCGAGTTTACCCAGGAGACCGGACTGTACTATAATGTACAGTACTTACACAGTGCAAATCGTGCCTAGCGTCACTTTAATCCTTGTGTATTCCCAAACATATTAGATGCAGACTTTGCTTTATTCATTTTTTCGACCAAATCCCATTCGTCCAGGTAACACTTTAGCTATTTGGTAATAGCTGTTGTATTTATGTTGATCCACACGCTCATGAGTTACTCTTTTTCAATGATATAAGCGATGCTACAAATTGAGGTAATCATTATGAAAAGGTACACACGTTCAATTGTGCAAGGCACAACTAGCATAACTGTTACATGTTCATGAAAAAATGGTAATAATAGAGGCCAAAATTCTAAATATAGATCAACTTAGATTATCATCAATCTATTTTACTTTTGTGTTTTGGCTGAACAAAATCTTACTTTTCACACAATGGAAAGCTGGATGTTTCAGTGTTTCCTCTTTTTATAATTAGCAGATTTGTCTTTTGTTTTCCAACATCAATACAGGCCAGTTAATCATTAAAACCCTGAAACTGGCTTGGGATAAGACGGAATTTTTACTGGCAACTATACCAGTACTTTGATGTGCGATTGCCTTTCAGTCCGTAATATTAGCATGATTACTGTAGGTTTGTAAAACAGGGTGTAAGGTCGCTTACATCAAAGCAAACTACAACTCAGTTTTTACGGTATTAGCATAATTTTCGAAGCATTCTTTCAGAAACTTCATTATTGTATTCTGGATTTATCATTAAAGTTTAGTGCAGTGGTGCCCATGGTGCGAATCCAGGG
Source organism: Megalonaias nervosa (assembly GCA_016617855.1). Classification (NCBI taxonomy): domain Eukaryota; kingdom Metazoa; phylum Mollusca; class Bivalvia; order Unionida; family Unionidae; genus Megalonaias; species Megalonaias nervosa. Next base: position 80,145 of record JAECUM010093280.1, read on the forward strand.
GATGTACTTCATTCAGCAGAATGTACTTCATTCAGCACGTGTTCAAAACTTCAATGGACATGTGGTGGCACCATTATGTAAATACGCTCACTAGCCTAATTGCAAGTGTTGAATTAAACCGTATTGTTGTTCATTGTTGTCATACTGGGATAATATTTTAATGAGTTTGGTATTTACAATTTCAAGGCAAAATAAAAATGTAATTACTGGTGCACTGATATAAAAAGTCTAATGCACTAACACATAAACAAACAATAATCAAGTCAAAAGGGAGAGGTAGTGTTACAGCAATCTGCTAATGCACAATTCTTGCCATCGTCCGATCAAGTTATACACAAATCTCAATTAGGCAAAAACAATAAGAAATCAGAAAATTAAATAAATTTCTTGGCTTTTCAAATAAATTTATACCATTTCTGTGTAATAATCGTTCATGACAACCCCGAAAGAGCTATACAATTAATTTTTGCTAATGTAAGTTTGCCTTAATAAATGCATTTAGAACTTACCGCGTGCATCTTGTGATGTCGTCCTGGACTTTTGGGTCAGCTTATATGCGGGTCATGCACTTTTTAGTGTTTTTACCTATTCAGTTTGGGGGGTCAGCTAATATGCGAATGGGTTTATACGCAAGTATGTACGGTAAGTATCTGATAATATACCCAAATGAATCTCACTCATTAGTTAAATAACACTGTTTAACATCAAGTTTAATAATGATTCTTGTCTTCAGAATTCCTCATTCACCAGCAATCCTCAGAGTGTGGAGGGATTGGCAAGCATCAGGTAAGGTTTGATTATTATCTATTTGCATTGTTTTTGTATAGTCATATACATTTGGAGACCTTTCACTGCCTTGTTAATTCAGCCCCAAGAACAAAGAGATATTAACAGCATCTTTAAGCTTACCTTGACACTAAAAGAATGTTGTCATCTGCTTACTGAAGTCATGCATAAGTGGTCTCCCCTTGGAATAAGGAATGGGTGTCAAATCTCATTAGTCATCTGTTACTAATACTGTTCATGCTTTGACAGCACACTCATTTTGAGGCCTTGCAAATTCATTCAGTTTTGTGATTTTTATGTCTTGGGGATCTGTGGTATGTATTAATCATAATGGATCTATACTCCATTTATTTGCTCATTAAAGTTTGCTCTAATTTCATCATAGTTGAATATTTCACATCTGAATTGGTTATTCATTATATGATAAGTGATATGGCTTCAGTTCATTACATGTAATTTCAGTTGAATGGTCTTTTGCTCTCAAAATTTAGGCCATTTCAGTATATTTTCTGTATCACTTTTTTTTAGCATCTGGAATTTTAGTTCACTAGATTAGATGTATATGCCATTGTTGTTTTTCTCTACGTGGTGGTTGTGGTGGTGGTACTGGGAGTAAATAAGGTATAGTGGACAAAGCCAGGTATGGGGTATGTGAGAGAATTAAACTGAAAGAGGATATGCACCCCACTTGTATAGTCTGGAATGCCAGTCAAGTCACACCTGAAATTTGTACCTTATAGGACAGATGGGTTACAATTTCTTTGAAGCAGATATCTTAAGGTGTTGAGAGAAGAAGCAGTCTAGAAAAGAGGCAGATGCAGTCCACCTTGCTGCTAAGGTGACTTCTTGGTGGCATATTTTTTTTTTGTGCAGTCTGTCAAGGTTGAAAGAATTGCAGCAGAGGAAGAAAGCCTGGCAATTTCTGACATCTTGGGTTCCTCTTATAACTATGGTGTCAATTGTGCCCATACTGCTTCAGCAACTATCTACCAGTCATTCCACAGAGATGCTGCCTGGGTGCACAAATGATGCAAACTTTGTACATATTCATGTACTTGAAAAGCAGTGATGCATGACAACTAGTTCATAACTGAGCATAGAAAAATGTACTCTGCGCAGAATACAATTTTTATTGAACTGTTAAAGTGATTGCCTTGACATAAGTCATACCACTGGTAGAGGTCTTGTAGTTCTCATTGCATCATTTCTCTTATCAGGTAGGCTAATGTTTACACAACTGGATGGGGAGCTGCAGTGGTGCAGTGGACCATCAGACCAGCTTGGGTCCACTAACATTTTATGTCCTTTGAGCAAGGCATTTTACTCCAATTGCCTCAGCACTAAATATCCTACTGGTGTTGCTGTGCTGTAAAGCACTAAACCAAACACAACTGGGTACTTTGCTCCACATGAATGGTTGTTAAACTAAATTTGATTGGTGCATAGGTCCCTGGGAGAAGCATTCAGATGTAGCTTTATCCAGGCATTCATCAAGTTTTACAGATGCTTGTTGGAATTATGAGCTACACAGAAAACCCCAAGTGGCTAATGATTTCATTTGGCAAGTACTAGCTGAATATAGCAATAATCGCAGTGTGTTTGAATGTTTTGAAGTATAGCAGATTATTGGAGCTGGGAAAAGTGTTCCTGGAAAAATCAGTGAGCAATTTTGAGCCTGAAAATGAGGAATATGACTCTAGTGTACATGTTGGATGGACAAAATACAGATGGCATGCTGGTAAACCCCCTATTCAGCGATATTTTGAAATTAGAAATAGCGAACACCAATCCTGATTAAAATGCAGTAGTTTAAGAGTAGAGTACGATTTTCCTTTCTTTTCTCAAATAAAACTATTCAGCACGGAAGGATCTTATTCTCCAAAACTAAACAGCACTTTAAGAACTAAAATAATTGAATAAATACGAATCTTTAAAGAAATTAAAGAGTAAGGATACCTGTGTCTTACCAAGCAGACTGGTATTGACAGACTTAAAACAGTAATGCAGCATTATTGAACAGATAAGAATTCTGGCACAATCAGGAAAGAACTAATTCAAGAAAGTGAAACTTTGGCAGAGTTCGTGTTAGTGACAAATCTTGGTATGGAGATGTCCATAAGATACTGCCTATGAGCTTTGGACAGTTGTGCATAACAGCCATAGAGAATATGCTGGCTAAGATAGCTGTATATATGCCCTTTTAGACAGAAGGCTACGAAAGGGGGTTCTCAGCACAGAAACACATTCATAAATAGAGAGAGAACAGGTTATGCTCAGAAACAATAAGCAGATTAATCTTGATACAACTAGAGGGGACATCTTTTGAGGATTTTGATTTCAACCCAAACAGAGTGGAGCAGGAAGAAAGAGAGATGGATATTTAAGTGCTGGGTAAATATTGAACTATGGCCATTTTCCACCCATGCGCTCACTTATTTTTTCCTACTCTCCACTTATTTTGGTGAAAAGGAAGAAGATCCTCCATTTAAATAAAATCCTGGCAGCACCTCTGTTTTCAGCATCGGCAGATTCCTGGGCCACTACTAACTCAGCCTGGAAGCCCATGTAAACCAACCTTGGAGAATTCTATATCACACCAACAGTAGCCACTGGTTATGATGATCTTACCCTGGAGTGTTGGCTACCAGTCTCGGCCTTCGTATTAGGGGACGTCCAATTATGTCAACACCAGCCTGCGTTTCATCACCAGTCTCAGCCTTGATATGACATATGCACAGCACAGCCAGTATGAGTTACAGTGATCTACCTTACCAGGATATCAGCACAGGACTGAAGAAGTTCTTATTCTTTCAGACCGTTATCATTGAAGGTGGGAGGAGAACCAGATCCCCAGATCTATGCCTTCTTATTTGGGATTTCATGAAGGTATTTTGATATCAACAAATCCACATTCCAGGTTGACTCAGTATATAGACTTACTGTACAAACAGAATCAGCTGATTAATAGAGAATGGTCTGTTCTCCCCACCGTCTTCAGTTAAATTTGCTCCATGTGGCATTTACCTCTAGTGGAACTTCTTGTGAGAAGGTGAAATTCCAAACTCCTTATCTCCAGTTCCAGATTTGAAAGCATGCACAGTCAATACCCTTTTGCTGTACTGGAATGGTCTCAATGCTGACGCTTTATCCCCAACATCACTGAGTACCAAAATTATTCAGAAAGCAAGGGAATGCAAGTGCAAACTGATTTTGATTGCTCCTTTCAAGTGGGAAAAGTCTTAGATAAAGAACTTTCTGATTCTAGTGTTGGATATTCCAGGAAAATTCTGTCATCTCCACATCTATGGAAACATACATGAATGTCTTCCATCCCAGTCCAGAAATGTTAAGCCATTCAGTATGCATGGTTATATAAAAGAAGCCCACAGAAAGAAACATTTCAGTAAACAGGTGGTGAACATAATGGGTCAGGTAAGATGGTCCATCACTCAGAAAGTCATTCCCAGTGATTTGAACAGAGACTTATCAGCTCCTTTAAAAGTTTCTCTTTCACAGACTGCTAGGTTCTTCCTTTTACTCCAGTTATAATCAAGAGCTACTATTCCATGATTTCTTTCACATTCTATAATCATGGTAGAGAGGAAAAGGTCAAGACAAAGACCATAGTGACCGTGTAGCCAAATTGACTTGTATGAATGCTTTGACCCTTATGGCAAGAAAGTGAACTTACCTCAGATTGTGATGCAGTTAAACAAGCTATTGTTTAAAACAGAGTTTAAAGCATCATTGGCTTATTATTCTTAAAAGATCTGATTCCTCCTTACATTGTAGATAAGACAGGTTCATGCCTTGTCATTGATCTAACTTTTTAAAGTTCCATCATGATAGTTCAGTTTCTATCATGACAACACTTGGTTTTCTTGCTTAGAAAGGGCTTCAGTTCATGTGAAATGTCTTTTGTCTTCAGTAAACTCTTCATCACACAAGATATTTTCCAGGACCCTGTTAGTGCATTGGAGTGGTACTTGAAACTTATTGCATGAATGAGAAGATGACAATCTTGCTTGTTTTTACCAAGTAAAGAAGGAAAGGATGGTATTTCTGCTAAGGCTGTTTTATCCTGGATTTATTGGGTAACATTATGAGCCTGCAAAGAATAATATGACTTTCATGCTTAGGTTCATTAGGTTGATCAAAACAGACAAGATTTCCCCAAAGTTGCATCCGTGGAAGATTTTGCCCTTCCTCTCCAGTAGTGACTGAAAAATGGTGAGATTTTGGTCCCAGTTCCTCAGTACAAAGGGAGATCAGTCACATCTGACTTCTATTTGAGAAAGCATTTGATAGTGCAGCACTTTTAGTACTTAGATGGGCTAAAAGACATTGTTAGCACTTGGGAGGGTTAAATTCACATGGTAGTGAAAGAACTTCTAGCATATCATTATTAATTAAGTATTGTTGAAGGGACATATTTTAATTCAAAAGTTGTTTGCGGATCTGAAAGCATGAAGTTTTCTTGAAATGAAAAATCTTCTATTTCACTGCTTTTGAATATCTACTTGTATTTATATCTTCAGTTCTAGAATGATATAAAAATAGAAATACAAATACATTTCTTGTGTTGGCTCAATAGCCATTATTGTCAGTGCCTTGAATATAGAATCAGGTACCGCAGGGTTCAAACAGCAAGTGGAATAGAACATGAAGAGACACCAGTTAGTAGTTTGGATAATTTAAGAATAGTCATAGTAAGAGAGTTACTTGGATGTGTTTGAATGGTACATACATAAATCAGTAACTTTGCATATTAATGGTTCTTCAGATAATGAGGATGTAGTGTATACAGACATTCAAAATGTGCTCATTGCTATTTATGTCTGATAATTGCTATACTAAACAACTTATTTATGGCATTATCAACTACAGATTAAAGGAGTACAAAGCAAGGAGAAATCTTGTCCATGTACTGTAACCAAATACTATTTTTCTTTCATTTTTACCTAAACTAAAACATTAAGTCTTGACATTGTCATTTACACTTTTGATTAGGAAATGTGACTGACATGAATTATGTTGACTACTGGTAAGTTAGTTGATTCTTGATCCCAATTTCTTTGTGTTGTTATTCAATTATGACTAATGTAGTAATCTCCAGAAAGGCTGAATTGTTGAATTGAATTGATATGATATGCATATTTCAGCAAAAGTGCTGTGAATTTGTACCAGAGATGTAAGAAGTGGACATCAGAACATTTGGATGGGTAAGTCAATATAATCGTTTGGAAGATTTAACTCTTGTCTGCAATTACAAATTTGTATCAAATTCTTCATTTGCCAATGCTTTCCCTGTGGAATGACCGTATATTCTACTGACTGCTTTCATTTTATGGGTGACAAGGCCAGTTTTCTTGAAACTTATAGTGTGAAGCTCAGTGTTAAATAACAGTAATACATTAACTGCTGTTATTGCTGGTTATATATCTTTCCAGCACTAGTCCCCTGTCCAAGGATGTTATCGACTCCTACAATTTGTAATTGGAGGTCTAAAATAATCAAAATAACATTATTGCAGTTTGATAGCTCAGTTCACTTCCAAAAATCAGAGTATAATCCTTCTTTCCATTTCTGCATGTCCCATGGGAACACAGGACTTCATGATTTAAGTTTTCTTTGGCAGTTCTGCTGTTAGATGTATCCTTTTTGTGCTGTATTTGTTATTTTCTCCACAGACCTTGATTTAGTTTCATGTACATGTCCAATTTTTTTTAATTTTTTGGCTTTTAGTAGATTGCTAGAAAAGCAGCGCTTTTTGTGTTTCATCCCTCCAATACTAACCACTGTCAGAGTAAGTAATTCCTATCCAATTGTTGTTCCAGTTTATTGTTCTGTTTTTTTCTTTTCATGTTCCTATTAGCCTTCAGTAATGCATCAAGGTGTTGGTAAATGGGGGCATAAAAAGGGTGTGTGGGACACACTCTCCGCCTGTTTAGCATGCATGGCATGTCTTTGCACTGATGGCTTCCCCATTTGTTGTTTGCATCCCATAAAGATTTGAAACTTTGAGTCTTGCTTCATCCTCTTCATCTCTGGAGGTTCCCCCTTGTTCCCAGAAGGGGTCTGCAGTACTTCTCAATGCAATATAGAGAAGTTGTCAACTTCCACAAGAGAATTGTCAGAGGTAATGAAATCAATCACTTATACTTGGGGGGAAAGGATCTCTGACATCGACTAGGAAAGTGTTAGCTGTAAAGAGTGCTTGATCTTTAAGACTTTCTGTCATAGGAAAGTTGACAGTGTCAGGTGGTGAGCCCTGCTATCATGATGTAAAGGAAGCATCGTCATCATCTTGTCAAATTGACCTGGATTTAATAAAGGAGATCTCATTTGTCAGAGTCAAGTTCCCTCAACTGAGACCTCACAGTAAGGTTTACTTGATTTGACTGGTCACTGGCGCTGGGTCACTGGGCACAAAGAACCAGTCAACAGCCAATGTGTCAGGTGACAGTCATCATAGGTCTTTCACTGGTCTCAAAGAAATGTCTCAAGTGACAGTCATAGAACATCTCTCAGCAGTCATTGGGCACCAATAGTCTGTCATCCCAGAGCAAGGACTGGGTCACTGGGTGTTGATCAATGGGCGCTAGGTGCCCGATCATCAGTTATGTTGTATCTGTTGTATGTTGCTAATCTTTATTCACTCTCAGGTCACCATTTGCTGAACACTGAGCACTGAGCAACATATGCCTGGAAATTAAACATTAGTTTTCAGACTGGGTACTGGGTTTTTACCACTAGTTTTTGGGAAAGGATATGTTCGATAATCCCCCTTATCAATGTTTCCATTCCGTCCCTATGGGGAACAGGCTTTGAGTTTTATTAGTTTTGAAGAAGGGATCCAGTCAAAAACTCTCCCTTAATGATGTTCCTGTTCAGCCCCTATGGAACTTGGAGACTCCCATTACCTGGTGGTGAGTTAGGCATGTCTCCTATTCTGAGCACAGACACCATGGATGATTTTGCAGTGGCTTAATGGATTGGAAGACCAGGTGCACAATGGATGTTCCTAACTTCCTATGGCCTCATTAAGAAGGGAAGGGAAGGTTCCAACTATGACAACAGGGATGACTTTGCTGTGGCTTAATGGATTAATGAGGGAAGTGGAGGTGTACCACCACTCACTGCCTTTTGCACCAAGAGTGAATTGTTAATCCCTTTCTCCAAGAACAGAGTCTCACTGGGCTAGTCTTTTCTCCCCAACTTCCTGAACTTTACTTGCCTCCCTTCCCCTTTTCCAACCATGACATCTTGGTTAACTTTGCTGTGGCTTCATGAATGAATGGTTGAGGCAAAGAAGACCACCACTAGCTGACTTCTGCATCATGAGGGAATTGTAATTCCTTTCTTCAGGGTGAGAGAGTCAGTGGGGTAGTCCTGTCATCCCACCACCAATGTGAGCATGGACAAGACAGAATTGGACTGCCTTGCCCTGAGAACAATAACAGGAGGACAAATTATTGATTATTTTGTGGAAGCAGATTAGTTCCCAGAAGAACCCTTCACTCCAGAACTTTCTCATCTATTGGGTTCTCTTCCTTCATTCCATGCCGTGGGTCATGTGACTGAGGAGAAAGAGGTGATGACTTTGGTTAGGATGTGAAATGAGGTTTTCTGCTGCCTTCTGTCATGTCATAAATATGTCCTAAACCATTGGGATACTTGGATGCTAGGGTCCTCTTCAGTTTGGGGACTGCTCTGGTGGCCTAGCTGTTAGAGCATCCACCTCGTATGTGGGAGGTTGTGGGTTTGAACCCTGGCCAAGTCATACAAAGACTTTTAACAATGGTACTAACAGCTGCCTCACTAGGCACTCAGCATTAAGAGGTTAGTGGTAGGACTGGTCAGCCTGGTGTCAGGATAATGTGACTGGGTGGGACATCATGCTAAATGTCTGCGGCATGATGCCCCAGTGCTAGACATCACTATAAACTGCTACATTGTAGACATCATAGCGATATGACTGAAAAATTCTTAAAAGCTACGTTAAAAAATCCAAATCACACACACACACACACACACTCTTCAGTTTGGATAGGCTGCCTGGAGCACAGCTCAAGTAAAACCTTCTGTTGCACCCTTACAGTGATGGTGACGGAGCTGATTCAGAAGTTGTCTAGAGGTTAAGTAGGGGACAAAAGAACGGGTTATCTCTCTTGTCTTCTACATTTTGGCTCCTGGTTTCAGCATCCAGTTTAAGGGTCCGTTTCCCTGCTTAACCCCATGAGCCTCACACCTTAGAGTCAGGTGCCTCCCAGGAATTTGGCAGGGACCTGGACCCATTTCTCCATCAAAGCTCTCAAGGCATGGACCATAGCCTTACATACTGATTATTTCTCATTTGCTGCCTCATTTCTATTTTGCTGCCTCCTTCTATCTGTTGAAGGCAGATTAATAACCTCCAGCAGCAATGCAGAGATTGCTTGATGCTGTTGTCAAAACATCGCAATAATGTGCTCTCAATGTCCATGGAGTTCACCTCCATAGGGATCCAGAGACATTATTTGGAGGGTTGATCCCTACATCAGCTTTGCAAGGATTAACAACTGAGGTTCATGGTACCAGGCCTGAATAAACCAGTGAAGAAATGACCCTATCCTGATAGGTGCATGGCTGTCCGTCTTAAAAGTCCTTATGCTCATCATTCTCACAATGAATTAGCTGGATTGACAATGGGATGAATTCTCTGGATATCTCCAGCCTTCATGAAAGAGGAAAGTAGTCATCCCTAAGGAGTCAGACTCTCTTCTGGGGAGTCCCCCTCTTCCCAATGTCCCAGTAGGTGTCTGATTAAGTCTTTTGTTAGATGCTTGGTTGAATGTCTAAAATAATGGACAATATTTGGGTCATTTCCAAAGGGTTACTGCCTTTACATCAGGAACCTTACATCTACTTAAGAGACCCTTTTTTTCTTCCACTAGTCCCAACTAGTATCATTATAGGAAGAAAATTTACACCTTACTAATGCAGGGTGCAGATCATGTTGCTTTTTATTCTATAGTCTGACTACATCAACCCGTTTGTTTGTACCCCCCTACTGATTTCAATAATGGAAACCTTTATTGTTATAAAAAGTGCAAGGAAGTTAGTCAATTCATTCATTGATTTATATTTTCTAACCTGACTGAGTAGAATGGCCCTAACACCGTCATCGTCTGTGCGTTTCATGCTTAACAGAAGTTTTTAATATAATAGACGGACATGCTCGAGATCCATTTCCAGTTCCTGGACAAGTCCATTTTCAGCAACGGGGTGTGTCCATGACTACAGATGTACATACATATGTTGTCTGCTTCCGATATTTACAATGCTGAATCAAGCAAAGGAAAAGAATGACAACAACAAATTTGCCTTTCACGTGGATTTAACAAGCGGTTTAATTAATACATTCATGTGTGCAAAGGGATATTCTTCCAAACTCTCAACGTTATGGTAATTTATGGAATTATCCGGCAGTTACTGAATAGGATGAACTACGTTATTATGTTGTCTGAAGGAAATAAACTAGCCCATAGTGTACACAATATGGCGCCGTGTTAGTATGGAAAGTCTGTTAAGCATGAAGGGTGCAAAGGGATGCCAGTATTAGCGCCATTCTGGTCATAGTCAGGTTAGAAATTATAAATCAATGATTCAGTTGACTTAGTTATGTGCACTTTTTATCACATTGAATGTTTTCGTTATTGAAATCGGTAGGGGGGTACAAACAAACGGGGTTGTATAGTCAGACTATAAACCTCCAATTACTACCCTAATTCTTGTAATATTTTGTATACAAAAAATAATTATTCATTGCAGAGTATGAAAAATTATATGTAAAAATAACAATTATTATTTTGGAGTACTGACCGTATCTGAAAAATAAAGGGATCAGACCTGAACAAGGTTTAATGCCACATGATAATTTCTGACCTAACAGTACTAATGTAACCAAAAAATATACAATTTTTGTTGCATTTAGCTCACAATTAATTAATTAATCTAATTACAATACAGAGAGTTTTGTTGTTATTACAGAGAGAGATAGATGAACAGTAACGTTGTGACAATTACGTCCAGTTGTAATCATCAGTTTTGCCAACTACAAGACTGATAAAACAACTTTTCTGCATTTAAACAAAATGCCATGTGTTTTTTAAAGGCAGCGATCGTGTCACGTGATTCATTAGTCGCAGTCTGGTACCCTATTTGTGTTTACATTTATTTACACTAAGGGAGAGAAGCCACAACGGCTTCGATATGTACGCAGATTTGATCTGAACAATAGCACCTCGTGATTGTTACGATTTGTAATCTTGACCATTATTGTCAATAGTAATAGCCACTAATTATGAAAATGAACAAGCTCAACATCTTACCAAGGGAAGCCATAAAGGCTATCAAATCATTTTCCCGCTGACTTGTGTATTGTACATCAATACCGCCACTCTCAGCTGTTACTACTGTTCAATAATTGTAATCTTAACAATTATCAGAGTGACTAAACTGGACATCTCATGATAACACAGCAGTAAGGCTAATCGGATTATGTGTACTTACCTTTTTGTATGGATTAAAATTTGAGTCTTTCTCGGCTTTATGGAATAAATGTGGCTTCTCGTGAAGCGTAAATGATATAATATTAACCTTAGTGGTACATGTACTTTAGTCAACACTTCTTTCAGGAACGAAAACCTGACATCGGGAAACAGAAATCGGATTACTTAACACACATTATGAATAAAATTGGTTCTGGATACATATTACAAAATAAAATGCGGCTGCTTGTGAGGGGTAAATTTTATATTTTTGCACTAATATGCTGGCCGCTGGTCACGTTAGCGGGGTGGCCTTTCGTGAGGGGTACTTTTGAACACAAATTCGTCGGTGCCATTGGATTCTGGCCGTAAGGAGTGGGTGGCCGCTGGTCTGGGGGGCCGTTCAAGAGGGGGACTACTGTACAGTGTCCACTGTCACAAGAACCACATGGCTATGCAGTGTTATTACGTGCAGATTGTATATACCTTAAACTGTGGCCAACTTACTCTAGTCGAGGCCAGATTGAGTAAATGATTCCCCCAGATGAGATTAAATTAATGATACAGTCTATGAAGAAATGAAATATATCTGTGAGCTATAAAGGCCATTGTCCAAACAGTAGTAGATCTCATGTTCTTCATACTCGCTGATAAAGATAACAATAGAAGGGTGTATCATAGAATCAAGATAACAATAGAAGGGTGTATCATAGAATAAAGATAACAGTAGAAGGATGTATTGTAAGATAAAGATAACAATAGAGGGTGTATTGTTGTATAAAGATAACAGTAGAAGGGTGTATTGTATGATAAAGATAACAATAGAGGGATGTGTTGTAGGATGAAGATAACAACAGAAGGACATATTGAAGGATAAAGATAACAAGAGAAGGATGTGTTGTAGGATAAAGATAACAATAGAAGGGGGTATTGTGTACAATAAAGATAACAATAGAGGGGTGTATCAGAGGACACCGGTCCATTCTCAGCAAATGTTAATTTGACAATAAAACATCAAATGGCTTCAGAACTTGTTTTAAAATATGACAATGAAATCCTTAGAAATAACACTCATTTACCATGTTGTTTAAGTTCCCACTGATTTGTAAAATGGAATAAAGTATATCACTGAAAGTGGAAATAATGAGACTGGACTGTAACATAAACACTTGAACATAATATTGTCCCCAAAAAATGTTTAATGAGACTGGACTTTATCATGAACTCGCAAATATTACATGCTTCAAGAAAATATTTGCTTTTTATACACCCATATAATGTAATAAATGTATTCTATTTTTATTATTATTAACACCAACTTCTGATGTATCTCTCCGTAACTATTGAGCACACCTGGCCAAATAGCCAAGGGAGCTTTTGATATGATCCTTTCTTCATCATGAATCATTCATCATCTGTCATAATTGCTATATTCAACTTGTGCAAAAGCAACTAGACCAGTTTTAACAAACATGGCAGAGAACATCGTACCATGAAGATATTTCTACTTTGCACAAATCATGCCAATTGCCATCTGATACGGCCACCATGATTTTATAAATTTGTTTAAAAGACTTCTTATAAACTGATGAACAGAATTTGACCAAATTTGACAGAACACATTCTGACATGAAAGCCTCGTATATTTGTACAAATGATGTTGATCCACCATGAAATATGACTGACATCACAAAAAATAATTAAAAAAACATCTTAAAATGACTTATGAAAATCTGTGAATAATATTGGATTCAATTTAACAGAAAGCCACCTGGAATGAAGGTCTTTCGAGTTTGTATAATGATGCCAAATACTAATGAAGCTGATCTGCAATCTTATTGGTGTGTGTTCAAATCCTACCATCAGATCAGCCTGTGTCTGCTACCATGGGGCCCATGGACAATGCACATTACCATTGCTTTAGCAACATATAACCTACTTGTGGTCCTGTGCCATAAAACATGAAATCAATATCAGTCAAACATCATCAATAACAAATCTACAAAATTTGACAGAAAGCATCTTGGCATGTAAAGCCTTTCAGTTTGGTAGGAATTGATGCTACTCTGCTGTTAAAGAAATGACTTTAACAGCAGCTGTCTCCAAAACTGCTGAATGGAATGTGACCAAATTTGACAAAACACATCTTTGAGAGAAGGTCTTTCAGATATTTAACAAATGAGACTAATCACCAATTGAATATGGTCACCATTAGTAAATATAGAGACATCTGAGATGTGTTCATATAATATTAAACTTTATTTCATTTCTAAATCTTGTAAAATAAAACCATTTAAGATTCTTTAATATAAAAATAAAAAAAACATACGCCAAATATCTGACTTGCCTTTTAATATGGTGGCCATTACTAAAAAGTATAAAAACCTTGAATTGTCGGAAAGTATCAGACTGACCGAGATTTCTTGACCATCCTGCTTTAGGAATCACCAGTATATATATATATATATATATATATATATATATATATATATATATATATATATATATATATATATATATATGTATGTACCTGTTACTTTTGAACCCCTGGTACCCTATGTTCTTCAAGAATCTTGTGTTTTTTCTTTATTTTATTTTTCCAAAATATAAATCATGGCCAAAAGATTAGAATCCCATACAAGTCTGTTGGGAGTACTGACACATCCTTGTGCCCAATCATGGCTGTTTCATCTGTTCTGCAGGTTGAGCCAGGAGACCAGTTTTGGCCTCTTTCTGTGTCTGGTGGGACAACATCTGAAGCAGGCTAGTGAATGGAGACAAGTTAAAGGCAGGTAGGTTGAGGTTTATGATAAAAAACTTAGTGCATACAGAATTTCTGTATTAAAAATTAAGTCGTATCCGTTTAACTCGGGGAGGAGGGAATACAAAGAATTTGTATTTAAAAGAATAGATATGTTGCAGACCATAATTCTTTGTAGATTTTTTTATCACCTTTCCAGTCAAGCAAAGGTATAAAGAATCACATATTTTTCAGCATTGGCATTGTTATCAGTATTACAATAGGTTTATTTTTACTCGCTTAGTGTGTAAAATGAGGAATAACAGTTGATTGTATGTCTGTTTCTTTGTCAGTAAACATTTTCATTTCCAGAGAATTCCTTAGAGTATTTCAACCAAACTTGACACACATGTCAGGCAAGTTTCACAGAGGTACCTTTTTTTTACTTAAAATTTGCTGCATTCAGTATTAAAGGTGTCAATGAGCACATGGGTACTTGGGTACCCACCAGTTCTTAATTAATCAGGTAATAAAATTAGCTTTGGGGTACCCATTTAGTTCATGTAAAAAAAAAAGCAAAACAACATGTTATCAAGTTAAGATCAAGGATTTTATCTGGTGATGTCAGGAGCAAGCAAGACACAGAATAATGAATACAGTTCAAGGCTTGTGTCATGTGACTATTGGCTGCTGCGTATTTATCCATCATAGACCTCCATCTACTGGTCTTATATTTTTTACATGTGTGACCATTTGGCTATGTACATTGAACAGTTTCCTTGTTTTCTGTTTATAGTAACTGTACATGATACATATCAAAGAAAACAGACGGATTTCTTGAATTTAAAACCATGTGTCACAGAGTCATTATAGTTTGATACACACTTAAGTAGCATACCAGTCTATATTGAAAAAAACATGGTGCCAATAGTAAGTGAAATGGGCTTTAGTGATATGACTCATGAATGTTACATGACTAAAAAATGTTAGAAAAGAGGAATTTTGTTAAATTGAAGAACATGTTGCATCAGGAAAAGGACAAATCAATATTGTTTTAAAAATCTTGAAGAAGGA
The DNA here is from genome assembly GCA_016617855.1 of Megalonaias nervosa. Taxonomy (NCBI): domain Eukaryota; kingdom Metazoa; phylum Mollusca; class Bivalvia; order Unionida; family Unionidae; genus Megalonaias; species Megalonaias nervosa. Next base: position 95,277 of record JAECUM010093280.1, read on the forward strand.
ATTCAGCAGTGATGAAATACAGTATTCAGAATTTGTGGACTTGACTTTACAACCTTTCAGGGAAAGTTAAACATCTGATGTAGAATAGTTATGGTGAATATTGTGTATAAATAATTTAACTAGTAAGTAGCAAAAGTAAATGTATGTTTTTCATATGGTTTTCTGTAATTGTGGCATGTAATATATAGATTACTCTTTTATGCTCAGATTGCATTTTCTTTGCCATGCATATTAGTAATAATTATGCTTATACCTCTTGGGAGGTGGCTATATATGAACTTACAACAAAGCTGTTCAGGTTCACATTTAATATAATTTCCCTCTGATCAAGTGCCCGGGTAACGGATCATTAGGATTGATGGGTACCCAGTTGACTTTTCTGAAAACTTTTTTGCTATCTTTATTCAGTATTGTTTTTTTTATGCTACCATAGAAACAAAATGTAGCAGAAGTGGCATGTAAATGGAGAGCACTGGACTATAGGGTACTAATGTGAGTAGTATAAAAATTGAGATTTCTGGACCATGGGATAGTGTTGGTAAAAGTCAGTACATAAAGACCAGGTGGATATGTCATCTCTTGTTATCTTTCAGTATTATAATGTTTTTCTTTGCCTGCCCTAGGTTTTTCTTATTACAAACAAGACTACCTAGTTCATTAAACACTTTAATTAATCAGACAAGTTAATGCATATATTCATACTTACACAGTTGTCTCCTTTAGAGTCATAAAATGATGGCTGGACACTAAGAAATAAACTGTCAGTTTGATAAAGGTCACTTGCATGTAGTCATTTGTCACCAGCTTGAGTCCTTGGATCTTTATCATTGTGCAAAATAAACACAGGCAGTGAAGAACATTGTGGTCCTTTGGTGTTCATAGTCTGACAATTTAGGTTTTATAGAGAGCTCATCCGAGTATCAGATTTTTTATGCAATGTTTTTTTCCTTTTATAGGTTTTACTCCAAGTTCCATCAGCGCCGTATTCAGCAGCTGTCAGAGATGGGCTTGTACAACCTGACTTGTCTATTCCTAACACTGGCCAGGACAGTTGACCACTTGGATGTGGTGAGATTACACTGTTGTAACATCAGCCATCATAACCATACTTGTAGCTGGTGTAGAGCTGGAGATAGTTAAAATTATAGCACCTAAACAGATTTTGTGCTGAAAGGTCATACTGTAGCACCATCAGTTCACCATCTTTATGATGTCTTAGTTCAAAATGCTTGCACTCAACTCAAAATTTTCAGTACTCAATATTATAAGCCTTTGTTTTGGTGAATATTAAGCTTTATGAACCAGTAAGCATTGTATTGACCAATGCAAAGCAGAGGTCAGTATGATAGGTTTACTGGCTCATAAAACTTCATACTTATTGAAACAAAAGGCTATTACATGATTTAGAGACAAAATTGCAATTTAATTTGCATTAAAATTGTACAAATACCGTTTCAGTTGCATTATGCAATGAACTTAATGTTATGACGTTACTTAAAACTTAATGTTATTATATCGCTTGAGAGTTCATGACATCATAACCATGCAGCCTAAAGAAAGACCATGCTGTTTCATCATACAGTGGAAAACCATCCCTCAGAGGAATTGTGCAATACATTATTTTCTGCATGTTTTTGGATGGCCAAAACAATTGCATTTTTGTTGCTGTCAGGAAATATATTAATTGTTTTCTGAAAACAAACAGGATGATAAAAACATTGCCTTAGCAACAAAATTGTGATAATGTGCCACTCATGGACTTAAAGCAGGTTTTTAAAATCTTCTATGTATTGGGTAATGAATGAAAAATAGACATTACTTGCCCACTTTTAAGGTCTACTGGTCATAGGCCAGAAGAGCTTATGGAATGGCCTGTTATTTGTCCAACATCTGTCATTTTATGTCTGTTCATCTGCGCAAACAAGTTTGTTATGGCTACTCTTCCTAAACTACTTCCATTCTGCATGCATTCCTCACATGTTCATGTTGATCCTAATTAAAAATGGTGCTGCTCAGACATCCAGTATAGTTGACACAGTAGCCATCTTGGAAATCTTGTTATCACTACACCACCTGAATGGATGGTTTTATCAACATGGTTTTCAACAAAAGATGAAGTCTAGTTGGTCCTAAGTGAAATTGGTATGGATCTGCCATCCATTATGAATGCTACAGTAGCCATCTTGAAAATTTTTTAATGCTACTTTGAACAGAAAGATATTTTGATATAAGGTTTTGACCAGAAAGACTTTTTATGTTGTCGTAAATGAAAATGGTTCTGCTCCAGTATATGATATGGCCACCACTCCTACTGAATGGATGGTCATATCAAATGGGTGTTTCACTAAAAGACTTTTCATGATGTCTTGTTCATCCAAATGAAAATGTTGCTGGTGTGATGTCAGTATGGGCTATTCACTGAAAAGACCATTTTATGATGTCCAGTTGGTCTTGAATGAAAATGGTGCAGATTGACATCCAATATGGCCATCATGGCAGCCATCTTGAAATTCTTGTTATTGCTACTCTTGTTGAACAGGAAGTCATATTGGCATCGGGTTTTCACCAGAAGACTTCTTATTATTTATAGTTGGTCCTAAATGAAAATTGTGCTGTTTGAACATGCAATATGGCCACCACAATTGTCATCTTGAAAATCTTGTTATAGCTGTTCCACCTGAATAGATGTTCCTATCAGCATGGGGTTTTTCTGATACACTTTTTATGCTGTCTAGTTAGTCCTTAATGAAAATTTTACAGATTTTACATCCAGTATAGCCACCACAAAAGCCATCTTGAAAATCTTGTTATTGCTGCTTCTTTATGAATGGAAGGTCATATCGACATTGGGGTTTTCAATGGAAGACTTATTATTGTGTCTAGTTAAATAATAAAAATTGTGTCAATCCATTATGGTTACTACATCTTCCATTTTGAAAATCTTGTTCCTGTTCCTCCTTGATGGAAGGCCATTTCATGGAGTTTTCACTGGAAGACTACTTATGATGTCTAGTTGGTCTCAAATAAAAATAAAAATCGTGTTGATTTGATATCCAGTATGGCCACCATGGTAGTCATCTTGAAATCTTTTTACTACTCTTCATAAATGGAAAGTCATATCAATATGTGGTTTTCACCAAAGACAAATTCTGAACAAAACGGTGCTGATTTGACCTCTTATATGGCTGCTACAATAGAGTTGCTGCCAGGGTGTGTGGGTGTGCAAATCGCACAAAATATGTATGATTTCACACACATGTATACCAGTGATGTACAAAAACTCCAGCAAATTGATTAAAAGTTGAGCATATAGAAATGAACACTTTGCAGCGTACAATTTTTATTTAACTGTTAGCCTTAAAGTGCTTGCCTGGATACAAGTGTCACTGCCGGTAGAGATCTTAGTGCTTGTCATGATGTCTGGCAATTTCATTTAGCAAATACTTGCTGATGATACTATTTTGAAAGTATTGAAGTACAGTGTGACCCCGCTATTACACGGTAGTTGGGAGCCATAGAACCCAACCGTCTTATAGACCGAACTGTGTTATAAGCAACCAGGTCAGTTAGCTGAAGAAAATGATGCATGTACTCGAAAAAATGTGCGAGGGGGGTGGGGGTGTAGGTAATAAATGCAGGCGCAAAAATATGTGCTTCATTGGCACAGTTATCATCTTAAATTGATGCATATTAAATGAGAAATACACATGTAGTGAAAACAGAGAAGGCATATATAATATTTTACTTTATTCAGAGAACCATGCAATGGTACATATACGTGTATACTATTTATACATACATGTCTAATGTATAGCAATTAATAAAGTATCAACACTGTGTACTCACCCGTGAATCACGTCACATACATTGAATCCACAATACAAGTAATTCCATCGAAGATATGCACACAAATTTAAAATATTCAATAATTTTGTCACTGGTTATATAGGTCTGAATTCAGTAGAAAAAAATAGCACAATCACGTAACAAATGATGAAGCACATTTACTTTTCAGTACTTTCCAAGTCGGTGAAAGTTTACGTTTTAAGCGCCCTCAGTAGAGTTCGTAAGCATAAACTTTTCCTGTAAAAAGGAAACTTTTATGGCACAGTAAAAGTGTTCCAGTCACATTGGAAGATGAAACAATTCATCAGATTCCATTTCTTTTATTTAAGTTTGGTACTGACTTCCTTTGAAGAAAGGTTCTTTGTTTTTATTGAAGATTGTAGTCGGCTTTCTTTGATGAAGGGTGCATGCATTATTAAAGTCACCGCTAAGGGATAGCTTTGGAGAACCAAACAAATGTCCGTTTCTTATTGTGGCGGCAACATAAAAAAATTGTATTGCATGATTGAGACTGATTTTTTTTCCCATCTGCTTAGTACGTTTTCATAACAATCGGTGCTTCAAAGGTAATGTTTTCTTTGAAATTTCAGCTACTACTTTATCTGGGTAAATTTTTTTTTAAAATGAATTTGCCGTCGTATGGTCAATTGTAGTTACTGTTCCTCTCTGCCTATTGAATAGACAAATGAGGGCTTGTTGTTTGTTTTGTTTTTTTCTTTTGTTTTTTTTTTTTACATTTGTGGTGGAGTGATGCTGTCTTCCACACATGCGTCAGAAATTTAAAGAAAAGGTCAATCGACGATAGAGACACAGGTGTTCTGGTCTGATGACAGGGATTACTACAGAAAATGTGAATGTTCTGAAGAATTTAATTCTGAGTGAAAAGAAGATGAATTTTTCTTACCATCCACATACAAATGTCAGCCTACGTAAATATATTAATTACTAGCGAGCAGCCGAAAATTCGACGAAAGATAGATTATGAGATAATGCCTCGTCCGGTTGATCTCTGCTACCATAAATGTAAATTTGAAAAAAGCGGATATCTCAAAACATACAGTACTCATGCTAGATGACAACATAAGTGGATTATGATATAACAATGCACTGTTAAGATGGTTTGTCAATACGGACAAAGAATTTGTTTATGTAACAGTATATAAATTTCAGTGCATTTTATATCAACTTTGCGGCTTCCTTTTATGGAACCTCTGAATTTTTCCACTCCAAACCAATGGTTGTATATACAAGTTTAAACAGCCAACAATGCCGCCAATAAAAAAAATTGCCAGATGGCATATTTTGCCGCCAATAAGGAAAAAAAATTCACAATTTACGACACTGGCGAAGCCCTGCGCGATTACTGAATAAACTTTTTACACGTTATTTTTCGTACTTTTAAGGAGAAAACTATTTTTTCGTGTATGAGAAAAATGTATATAAAATTTCAGTAGCCACGCCACAATCGTCTTGTATTATTCATACGCAATCTCTTCCCTAAAATGATAAACTTTTTATGTTTTTTCGTACTTTTAAGAAAGAATTTTTTTTTTTTCATGTACAAGAAAAATACATGTATCTGAAATTTTGGGAGCCACACCACAACCGTGTTATTTCCGAATTCGTGTTATAATGGAGCGTGCTATAGCGGGGTCACACTGTACATGTTATCAAATTATTTGTGCTGGGAAAGTGTTATTGGAAATAGCAGTAAGTGATTTTTAGCTTTAAAATGATGGTGAGTCTGATGTATATGCTGGATGGACAAAATCAGACAGCATGACAGTCAACTTTCTATTTAGCAATATTTTGAAATTAACTATAGAAATTGAGAATACAGGCAATTTGGACATAGAATGCTATTTTTATTTCTTTCATCAATCAATTCAGCACTGCAAGATCTTGTGGTTCAGAATTCATACTTTAGCACTTTAAGATAAATTGAATGAATATGAATAAAAAATGAAATTAAGAAGTAAGTATACAGGTATTTATTTGATTAAAATAGCTCCGATCAAGCAGAGTATGCCGCTGATGGACTTAAAACACTAATACAGCATTATGCAACAAACAAGGAATATGATGTGATATCAGCCCAGCACTCATTCAGGAGAAACAGTCTTATCTTGAATTCCTGGAAATTCATTTTGGACGCTAAAGTGTCAGTTTCTTTGAGGAACTCTTACCTGGCTCTAATGGACATAATCAAGAAGACCTATAAGGATGGCCTGTTGTGCATTGTTCATCTGTCTTTTAACACAAGTTTTGATTCATTATTCCTCCTCAACTATTTGGAGGATGGCCATGAAACTGCACGCACACACACACATTAGTCCTTATGGTTTAGTTGGTCCTGATTGAAATGATGCCATTCTGACATCCAATATTACTGCCACAGCAGCCATCTGAAAAATCGTTATCGCTACTCAAGAATTGATGGTCATATAAGTATAGGGTTTTCACTAAAAGACTTCTTATTATGTGTGCTTGGTCCTAAATGAAAATGGAGCTCTCTGATATCCATTATGGCCACCACAGCAGCCATTTTGGAAATTGCAAATAAATGGAAAGTCATGTTTGACAGTGTTTTTTCACTAAAGGACATCTTAATGATGCCAGGTTAGTCCTAAATGAAAATGGTGATCTCATGTGGCCACCACAGTAGCCATCTTGAAATTTGCTAATAAAAGGAAAGTCATGTTGACATGGTGTTTTCACTAAAGGACATCTTATGATACCAAGTTGGTCCTAAATGAAAATGGTGCCTCTCATGCATCCAGTATGGTCGCCACAGCAGCCATCTTGAAAATCTTGTTATTGCAACTGCTCCAGAATGGATGTCCATTTAAATATGGAATTTTCACCAAAGGTCTTGTAGTGTTTGGTTCTAAAGAAAATAGTGCCAGTCTTATATCCATTATGCCATAACAGCAGCTAATTTAAAAAACTTTGTTTTAGCCAAAAAGTAACGGAGATGGTTTCAGTATTCAGCAATTAAACAAACAACAATGATTTTATCAAGAATTTTTGAAAATTCTTTTGGGTCTTTATAACTGCCAGTCCCTTTGAGGGTTTCTTGTTGTATCTGGTACGTATCTAACCACAAGAAAATTGATTAATTAGAAGATGTGAGATGTACTTTCCCAGGGATTTGTCTGGGCCTGTTTTGGGACCAAAATTTGGCCCTATTCTCATTGTCCTTTTTTTGTTGTTTAAGTGTGAAAATTCCCATTCTCAGCTTGTAAAAAAATCCATGTCCTTTATTATACTAACTTTCAGAGAGAAATTATAGTAATGACTGTTGCAGTGGATGTAATGAGTCAAGTAAACCAGACTGAATTTGGACAGTGTCCATGCTAGAATCCGATATTTTGACAAATTGGGCTCTCCCTAGTCATAATATGGTGAAGATGGTAAAAATAGGGATAAGTAGCAAGTGATCTAAAGAGTCTAAAGTTACCCATGCTGAAATTGGACAGTGTCGATGATGGACTATAATATATTTGTGAAATGATCTCTCTTTCTTGCCAGATTAGGGCAAAGATGGCAGAAATAGGGAGAAAGTGGTGTAGAAAGTCAAAAACGTATAATGTTCAGAACAGGCACTTTAAACTTCTGTTGTTCCATCTTCTCATATCAGATTATGATACTGATGAATTACTATTAAAACTTTATTTTAAAAAATATGTCAAACCATTTTGTATTTTGATTTGCTGTATTGTTATATAAGATAAAACAGCAACCCTTGAATATCAGATACAGTTTTAATTGGCAAGTTTCCCTAGTACAAGTCCACTTTTCATACATTTGTTGGATGAAATGAATAATTTTATTAGTAATGGACGTGGATATGTCTGCTGAGATGTAATTTGCTTTTTTCCAGAAGAACTACCTTGTCTATTTAGCAATCTCTGCTGTATAGGTAATTAGTATTTATAAAAATCTGCATGAGAAAAGGAAGAAGTTTTCAGAATTAATTATGATTTTGATAATATTGAAGATGGACAAATGTATATATTTTTGTTTATATTTTTGGTATTAAGAGTGGAAATAAATGAATAACGGCCAGTCATAAGAACAGCAGTAAGAGGCTGCCTTATTGGAATGTGCCTTATGCAGACTTAGAAAGGCTAAATAACGCAAGCAACTACCAGTATGTAATTAGTATGGCGTCTAATTAAGGTGTTAAGATTCAGAAAAAAACATTACTAACTAGTCGCCGTCACTTGTTTCCTTTCTTCTGCATTTTTTGGGAAGTTGACTTGTTTGTCAAGGGAAGAACTGGTTAATTAGCAACAGGGCAGTAACTCCACTGTACATAATTGTAAGCCTGTAGTGGGTATATTGGAGAAATAACAAAGTTACGTCTCCGTGGGTTCTTGTACTTTAATCAGACTTGATGATGACTAAATGAATCACCAGAAGAAGAAGAAGAAGACGAAGAAGAAGACCTACAACATATACACATGAAATATATATTAATAGTTAAAAGTAAACAAATCTATCACACATGGACAATTCACAAAATGACAAGGAAAGGAATTATTATAAAACTATCACAATGTAATTACTAAAATCATACCAGCACTGTGTAGTATTCTGATGTACAATAGTTATTTTCTTTGATACCATTTACAAAGTATTGAGTAACATATTGCACCCAGAAATGCTGAAGTTGACTCTTGGAGAGATATTGAAGGAGTGAACAATGGAACAGGGAACTTGTTAATGTAATCAGCGGTTGCATGTTAGGCACATGTAATGCAAGCAACTCACATACTACTCACACACCATGTGTACAGGAGAACAACATGTATATGGACATTGGACATCACTGTACAGAATCTGTAAAACCAAAATAAATAACGCACACAAACAACAATAACAAACAGTGGTTTACATAATGCTGACAACAATGATTATGTTATTTTGTTTGATTTCAAGATTTCTTTGAATGGGCTGACTCAATGGTGTATGTTGATGACTTCACAGGTAGTATAATTGGAAGTCCCTTGATTTTGACTAGTAAGTCCTTATTATTTTGATTATAGATACATCAATAGATTAAATGAAATTAAGAATTGTTGGATAAACAGGTAGATAGACAGGTAGTTAGAAACAAAGATATTTAGATAGAATGAAGCTTAGATAGATAGAAGGTTGCATTGGAGGTGATTTGGTCTCTTCTTGTATATGTTTGTATCCTAAAATCTATAATTAACAATAAAGTTAAATAATATCTGTTTTAAAACTATAATGAATGCTTGGACAAAGGAACATAAGACTCTTAATTTTTAAAACATGAATAATGAAGTGAGATTTTCTTAATAATTCTGAGTAAGCGACAGACACGATCTTTTTATGCATGGTCACTAAAGTTTGACCTCAGAGTTTGGAGCCTCTTGAACAAGTCCATTATGAGTCAGACTTTTGTGCATACCATAAGTTCTGTGTTTAGGTCACTTCTCAGGTACAGTGGTGAGGCATGTTCTATTTCTCATTTCCCTCGCATACTTTTCGCACAGTCTTGAGAAACATTTATCTTCTTCATTTTTGTGCTGTTTTTGAGTTGTTCTTCTGCATTGACATTTATAGTAAATGAAAGTTGCCTAAGCAGTGAATGAAAGTTGCCTAAGCAGTAATGGCATTACTTGACTATGACAAACTGTTTATAGTTGGCTAGATCTTGTAATAGAAGCCATACAAGGAATGGTTACTTACTATTTCTGAAAGTGGTCAGGGATGATAAAAAATCCTGATGTTTCCATCTGGACTTGAAGTATAGGCAAGAATCAGTGATTACATCTTAACACATATAAATACCATGTAAATGTTGACACATTTTAGAATGGCAATGGATTTTTATATGCCTTTCTTAAGCATGGCATATTATGTTTTAGTATTATCCATCCATCCATGCCACCATCCTTTAATATTTTCTTGATTGGTCCATAAATGTGTAATGGTTGGAGAGATTTTCATGAATCTCTGCCGAAATATACGTCTTGACCAGTCAGTTTGTTGTATGCCATAGTTAGCCACCATGCCCAAAGGTCAAGATCATGGCAAGAGAAAATGTCATTTTGTAACCAAGTCTTGTATCATTCTCTGGAAAATGACTCGAACCAGTGAAGAAATTTTGATGAAATTTTAGCCTGGTATATGTTATATATGGAAAGTAATAATAATAATAATAATAATAATAACAACAACTTAATAGAGAACTTAATCTTTTTAAAAAACGAAAGAAAAAGCTCTAAGTGCTTTACAGCATCAAGTTAACAATAAGAACAGTTTGCATATAAACAAGATAAAACTCATGAAAATGTTTCACAAACACTATAAAAACAAATGAATTCTTACACAAAATAATAACATGAAACATAAAACAGATTTTAAAAAAATAACCTAAAATCAAAATGATTCTACAGCACAGTTACAATCTAAATATAATGACAAATGGATGAATGTCAAATCTATTCTTGCTGGTGGAAAAGATGTGTCTTGAGCGCACTCTTGAATGTGAACATGATCTCTTTGTGTCTGAGATCAAGAAGCAGTTCGTTCTAAGTAGCTGAGCCTTAGTGTGTGATTTAGATTTTTAACATAGCTTTAACAATTTTTCAGTCATATCGCTACGATATCTGCAGTGTGACAGTTTATAGTGATGATCTAGCACTGGGGCATCATGCCGCAGACATGTAGCATGATGTCCCACCCAGTCACATTATCCTGACACCAGGCCGACCGGTCCTAAAACTAACCTCTTAATGCTGAGTGTCAAGCGAGGCAGCTGTTAGTACCATTTTTTAAAAGTCTTTGGTATAACTCAGCCGGGGTTCAAACCCGCAACCTCCCGCATCCAAGGCGGACGCTCTAACCACTAGGCTACCGGAGCGGTATAGCTGAGCCCTAGTATGCAAATGAATGTTGTCCATAGGACTTAGTTTTACCTTGGGGATACTAAGAATACGAGTGTCAGGTGAAGAGCACAAGCTTCTAGCAGGAGTGTATACATGGGTGAGATGAGAGAGGCATTTTGGACCAGAGGCAGTCATCCAATTATCACAGAGAGAAGAGATTTTGCATTTGATTGCAAACAGGTAGTCTGTGTAGTTTGTGAAGGAAGTGGGGTGATACTATCAGTTCTTTGTGCTTTAAGAATGATCCTAGCTGCATTGTTTTGGACCTTTTAAGTTTCTGCAAAAGACACTGTGGCAGACCAGAAAGAAGAATGGTACAGTAGTCAAGTCTAGAAAATACTAATGAACACACAAAGGTTTCTGTGGCATCAATTGCCAGAAGAATGTGAATAGAGCTGATGCATCTCAGCTCCAGGTATGCTGCTCTATTAGTGCTCAAGATATGCTGGTGCAGTGAGAGAGAGCAGTCAAAAGTAACACCTAGATTTCTAAGTGACTTTCTAAATTTAACAGGAGTGTCACTGAAATTAATTCATTCTGGTAAATGTTGGGCTTGAGAAATTCTTTGTGAGGCAACACACCTAGCTTCAGTTTTATCATCATTCATTTGTAGCTTATCCACCTCACCATGACTTAACATCAGAAACACACTTCTCTATGCTTTGGATGGTGGAAGCAACTCCATTTGTACAGCTTAATTTGTACATCTGAGCAGTGGCGGATTTAGTCATTTTGAGGCCTAAGGCAAACACAGGCATGGGGCCCTCCACAACCCTTGTTCTCCCCTTTTTCAGTCCTTATTTATCTGAGAAAGATGTACTTGTAACTTGTCACCAGTCTTCACACAGCGATGGTCTTCTGTCTTCTATCTTGTGCTCCTAAGGTGACCTTGTGAGCCTTGGCCTCAGCAAATCTTGTGATCACTAATTCCATATCCAGTGACTTGCTGACTTCATGCTCAATGGAGAGAACAGCAAGTGCAGACAGCCTGTCCTGTAACATAGTTGACCTGAGGTATGTTTTAATGAGTTTCAGTGATGAGAAACTTTTCTCACCTGTAGCTACTGTCACTGGGAGAGTGAGCTGAGCTGTTTGTTTACAAACACACACGTAGATGCGCAGTAGGATAATGGAATAGTCCAATGTAGTGGGGACTGGGGGGGAGATACTCATCATGAATTAAACATTCGGATAGCATTTTAGCGTATCGATGTTTAGATATATAATTAATTGGTGAAAAGTAAGACAACAAATTGTAACCATAAGTTTATGAGGTGTTTTATGGGGCCCTTGGTAGTTTGGGGCCTAAGGCAGTTGCCGACCTTTGCCTAATGGTAAGTCCACCTCTGCATCTGAGTGTCATCAGCAAACAACTGGTGGGACACCATAACAAAGATTATCTGGGTTGGAATGTTTATGAAGATGTGTCATATACCATAGCTATGCCCCCTGCCTTAAGGTCAAGGTCATGGTGAGGGAAGCTGTAAATTTGTGACTTGTATTCTTGTTCAGAGTACAGCTTTGGAGCCACATAAAAATAATTTAATAAAGCTTTAGCCAATTATATATCTTGTATAGTTGTCATGCTTTTGTTATGCTTGAGCCACACCACCTGCCTCTGTGTCAAAGCCATAGCACCTGCCTCTTTGTCAAAGCCAAACCACCTGCCTTTGTGTCAAAGCCATAGCACCGGCCTCTATGTCAAAGCCACAGTACCTGCCTCTGTGTCAAAGCCAAACCACCTGCCTCTGTGTCATAGCCACACCACCTGCCTCTGTGTCATAGCCACACCACCTGCCCTTGTTTCAAAGCCACAGCACCTGCCTCTGTGTCATAGCCACAGCATGTACCTCTGTGTCATAGCCACACCACCTGCCCTTGTGTCAAAGGCACAGCACCTCCTTTGACATCAGAGTTTGGAGCCTCTTGAACAAGTCCATTATGAGTCAGACTTTTGTGCATACCATAAGTTCTTTGTTTAGGTCACTTCTCAGGTACAGTGGTGAGGCATGTGCCATTTCTCATTTCCCTCTCATACTTTTCACACAATCTTGCCAAACATTTATCTACTTCATTTTTGTGCTGTTTTTGAGTTCTGCATTGATATTTGTAATAAATAAAAGTTGCCTCAGCATTGAATGAAAGTTGCCTAAGCAGTAATGGCATTACTTGACTATGACAAACTGTTTATAGTTGGCTAGATCTTGTAATAGAAGCCATACAAGGAATGGTTACTTACTATTTCTGAAAGTGGTCAGGGATGACAAATCCTGATGTTTCCATCTGGACTTGAAGTATAGGCAATAATCAGGGATTACATCTTAACACATATAAATACCATGCAAATGTTGACACATTTTAGAATAGCAATGAATTTTTATATGCCTTTCTTAAGCATGGCATATTATGTTTTAGTATTATCCATCCATCCATGCCACCATCCTTTAATATTTGCTTGATTGGTCCATAAATGTGTAATGGTTGGAGAGATTTTCATGAATCTCTGCCCAAGTATATATCTTGACCAGTCAATGTGTTGTATACCATAGTTAGCCACCCTGCCCAAAGGTCAAGATCACGGCAAGGGAAAATGCCATTTTGTAACCGAGTCTTGTATCATTCTCTGGAAAATGACTCGAACCAATGAAGAAATTTTAATGAAATTTTAGCCTGTTATATGTTATATATGGAAGATTATAATAATAATAATAATAATAATAATAATAACAACAACTTAAAAAACAAAAGAAAAAGCTCTAAGTGCTTTACAGTATCAAGTTAATGATAAGAACAGTTTGCATATAAACAAGATAAAACTCATGAAAATGTTTCACAAACACTATAAAAACAAATGTGTGTGTGTGATTTGGATTGTTTAACGTAGCTTTATTAATTTTTCAGTCATATCACTACGATGTCTGCAGTGTGGCAGTTTATAGTGATGTCTAGTACTGGGGCATCATGCCACAGACATGTAGCATGATGTCCCACCCAGTCACATTATCCTGACACCAGGCCGACCAGACTAACACTAACCTCTTAATGCTGAGTGCCAAGCGAGGCAGCTGTTAGTACCATTTTTGTAAGTCTTTGGTATGACTCGGCCAGGGATTGAACCCTTGACCTCCCGCATCCGAGGCGGACACTCTAACCACTAGGCCACCAGAGTGGTCAAAAACAAATGAATTATTACACAAAATAACAACATGAAACACATAAACAGGTTTTAAAGAAATAACCTAAAATCAAAATGATTTTACAGTACAGTTACAATCTAAATATTCTGACAAATTGATGAATGTCAAATCTATTCTTGCTGGTGGAAAAGATGTTTCTTGTGCGCACTCTTGAATATGAACATGGTCTCTTTGTGTCTGAGATCAAGAAGCAGTTCATTCTAAATAGCTGGGTCCTAGTATGCAAATGAATGTTGTCCATAGGACTTAGTTTTACCTTGGGGATACTAAGAATATGAGTGTCAGGTGAAGAGCACAAGCTTCTAGCAGGTGTGTGTACATGGGTGAGATGAGTGAGGTATTTTGGACCAGAGGCAGTCATCCAATTGTCACAGAGAGAAGAGATTTTGCATTTGATTGCAAACAGGTAGTCTATGTAGTTTGTGAAGGAAGTGGGGTGATACTATCAGTTCTTTGTGCTTTACGAATGATCCTAGCTGCATTGTTTTGGACCTTTTAAGTTTCTGCAAAAGACACTGTGGTAGACCAGAAAGAAGAATGGTACAGTAGTCAAGTCTAGAAAATATTAATGAACACACAAAGGTTTCTGTGGCATCAGTTGCCAGAAGAATGCAAATAGAGCTGATGCATCTCAGCTCCAGGTATGCTGCTCTATTAGTGCTCAAGATATGCTGGTGTGGTGAGAGAGAGCAGTCAAAAGTAACACCTAGATTTCTAAGTGACTTCTGAATTTAATGGGTGTGTCACTGAAATTAATTCATTCTGGTAAATGTTGGGCTTGAGAAATTCTTTGTGAGGCAACACACCTAGCTTCAGTTTCATCATCATTCGTTTGTAGCATATCCACCTCACCATGACTTAACATCAGAAACACACTTCTCTATGCTTTGGATGGTGGAAGCAACTCCATTTGTACAGCTTAATTTGTACATCTGAGTGTCATCAGCAAACAACTGGTGGGACACCATGACAAAGATTATCTGGGTTGGAATGTTTATGAAGATGTGTCATATACCATAGCTATACCCCCTGCCTTAAGGTCAAGGTCCTGGTGAGGGAAGCTGTAAATTTGTGACTTGTATTCTTGTTCAGAGTCCAGCTTTGGAGCCACATAAAAATAATTTAATAAAGCTTTAGCCAGTTATATATCTTGTATAATTGTCATGCTTGAGCCACACCACCTGCCTCAGTGTCAAAGCCATAGCACTGCCTCTGTGTCAAAGCCAAACCACCTGCCTCTGTGTCAAAGCCAAACCACCTGCATCTGTGTCAAAGGCACAGCACCTGCCTCTGTGTTATAGCCACAGCACCTGTCTCTGTGTCATAGCAACAGCATGTACCTCTGTGTCATAGCCACACCACCTGCCCTTGTGTCAAAGGCACAGCACCACCCTCTGTGTCAAAGCCACAGCAAGGGAAAATGTAATTCAGTATAATTTCCTTGAGTGTGACATTTGAACTAAAGTAGATATTTTAATGAAACTTCTGCAAATTGTATAGACAGTATGCCATATGTCTCAAGGTCATGGTCATGGCAAGGGAAAGTGTAAATCAGTGACCTATCCATGTATGGGTATACAATTTAAATTGATAAAGATATTCTAATAAAACTCAGAACTTTTATATATCTTGACAGTGTCTCTTGTTTTCACTGCCATAACCCTTCCCCAAGGTTAGGGTCACAGTATGGGATAATAAAATTCAGTGCCTTTTTTCCTTATCAGGCTGTCACTTTTGTGATGTTTATCTACCTGGAAAAAGAGGCAGATTTCAGGTATCTGAGAGAATGGTTTTCTTGATGCTGACCTGCAGCAGAAGCCTTTTTCTATTATATATCTGACAGTGTCTCATGCTTTTGCAGTCTTACACCCATCCCCAAGGTTATGGTAACAACAAGGAATAATGACAGTAAGTAGCCTGTTTCCTTTTGCAGGTTGTCATCTTTCAACCACTACAGATATTTTGATGAAACTTTTCCAAGGTCCACAGCTTATGATACAGTAGTGAAGTACTTTACTCAAAGGTCATGGCCATGGGTGGGAAAACGGTCATGAGACCTTTATATCATGTGTTATTTGCAGTACTATTGTTGGGACTTTCTTGATATTCTTTTTTATTATCCTGGACCAAACAAATTGCATGTATCCAACCATCTCTTAATGGAGACAGTGTGAATATGTATCTTGTCACAACTCATACAATTCAGCAAAGAGAATGATGCACAGTATTATTTTTTTATTCAGTGTAAAATGTGAAGTTGCCTGTTTTTAGGGTTCCAAGTTGTGTTCCCTGTATGACATGCAGGATCAGTCCACACTGTCCTTTGGCAAGAGGAGCATCGTATGGATGGGAACCTTCAGTTTGATGTTCATCTACCTGGAAAAAGAGACAGATTTCAGGCATCTAATTGAGAAAATGGTTGAAGCTTTCAGTACCACTTGCAGGTATATCAGTTTTGATTTCTTGATGATTTGCAGCAGGAGCTTATTTCTTTTTGATTCTGTTCACAAAACCTCTTTGCCCCTGTACATTAAATTGTTGGTCCCGAAATATAATTGCGGCACAGTATTTTCAAAAATACTGTCATATACCATGGTACAAAAGTTTTTTTGTGATACCCAGCTCTAATGGTTAGTCCTATCAGCATGAGGGTAGAATACATTTTTGATCTCTAGTTGATCCGAAATGAAGATTGTGCTTATCTGACATTCAATATGGCCTCCATGGTAGTCATCTTGAAAATCAAGTTATCGCTTATCCTCCTGAATATTAAGTCATGGCAACATGGTTTGATTTGACTTTGTTAGGTTTAATGCCATTTTTTAGCACATGATACATGATAGTCAGTATGTTCGATGGAGGTAGAACCTGGGAAGTCCTCAGGAAGAGCCTCTGACCCACAGAAAACTACTGACAAGCTTCTTACATAGCCATGTTGGGTGAGTCAAGACTTGAACTCACATGAACAGGGGTGAGATATGTGAGTGATCTGTAAAGGCTAGTGCCTTTGACCACATATGCCCCTCATACCGACTCAATGTTTTCAAAAGAAGACTTTGTATGATGTCTAGTGCCTTTGACCACATATGCCCCTCATACCGACTCGATGTTTTCAAAAGAAGACTTTGTATGATGTCTAGTGCCTTTGACCACATATGCCCCTCATACCGACTCGATGTTTTCAAAAGTAGACTTTGTATGATGTCTAGTTGGTCCCAAGTGAAAATTGGGAAACTTCTTATCACTGTTTCTTCTGAATGGGAGTAATATCAGTTCATATTGTGTATTTGGAAGTTGCCTGTCATGAGATGTATTATATTAGAAGGAATCTGCAGATACCTATCAAGGTGGCTTCCTTAGGAACAGTATAGCTTCCGTAGCAGTCAAAATGGAAAATATATTTTTGACTTCTCCAAAAAATTGGGTCAGCCAGATTTTATCCAGCTTGGTAGGAATGTTTCTTTATCTACATTAAGTCTGGGTGGTTCCTCTAACAGTGTTGGAACCCCCATAGCAACCATGTGGCAAATTTATTTTCAGCATCTCTAGAGTGGCTGAGCCAATTTCAATCAATCATGGTAGGAATTTTTTGTTTGGACTTGCTCTATTTAAAGACACAACCCACCATGCAGTGGCTTCCTTAGCAAGTGGGCTTCCCTTATAATGGTGCTACATCTCTAGCAAGTGGGTGTAAAACCTGGATTTTTTAAATGTCTTAAATGGCCAGTCCAGTTTTGAACTTGGTACAAGTGTTTCTTAGGACATGCAGTATAAAAAGAAAGTTTGAATGACTCATTTTGCAGTAGTGTGACATCCTTAGCAACCAGGTATAAAACCTGTTTTCAGCTAATTTAATACAGGTCTGGGCCAGTTACGTTTGGGGTGGTTTCAGTAGCAGTGGTGTAGCTTCCTTTGAAACCAGGTATAAAACATCTTTTAACTTCTCTACAATGAAGAAGCCAATTATGATTTGTTTTTGAATGCTTCTTAGGGCATACTCCAGTTTGGCTTTCCTCTGCACGGAGAGCAAACATATGGAAAACCTATTTTCAGCTTCTTCAACTTTGATCAGACTTGTAATGAATATTTCTTTGGACATGCTATGTAAAAGTTGAGTCCAGGGTGGCTCCCCTAGCAATGGTGTGGCTTAGTAGCAACCACATGGAAACCTCCAAATGATCTCCTGTCAAGTATGGCCGTCATTGCAAATATATACAAAGTTATAATAGAATGACTTTTTCTCCCAAACTGCTGCATCATATCAGAGCAGTGACAAAGAAGTGATTACTAATGAGAGTGAGAGATTTATGGTTGGCTTTTCAGACCTCGTGTTGAACACAGTTTATATGACAATTGAAAGAAAATACAAGGAAAGATGGCATTCATTTATGGCCATGGGCATGTATGCAAATGTATGCATGTATTTCATTGGGAGTGTATATATTTGTATGTGACCGAGAAAGTGAGAGATAAAGAAAAGTTGCAGATGGAGTCAGAACAAGATAGTCTGATATGGAGAACAGAGTACTTGTCCAGCGGTTTATTTTAGACTTTCAATTTCTTATGTTAGAAAAACGGGGTATAGAAGTTCTGGATTTGACACCTGTGATTGCTTCATAATAAGTCAATGCATGTCTCTTTCACATGGTTTCACCTTTTATGTCATGCCATCACTGTGATGATGTAAGATCCTACTCTGTGTATGGACATAGTAACATTACATAGTGACAATTATAACTTAGGGTAGTCATTATTAAAACCAATTTACTTGAACTTATTTGTATATGTCCCTTGAGAAACTACAATATTATATAAATGGTTTTGATAATTCTTCATGGATGGGAGTTGCACAGGTTAGTTTAATTGAATTCACATTTTTTTTTTTATGCCACCATGATCTACGAGGAGATGCATAGTACTACACATGTCTGTTTTCCCTCTACTGTCAAGTCAGATTGTGAATTTAGTTTATGCTAGATAATGTTTGAACAACTTTAACTATTTTTATTTAAAATTTGACAGAATTATAGCTGTGATTCACAGAGAACTTTGCTTTTCTATTGCATTATAATTTTGTTTAAACTCAGTAGGGTTTGAAGGACCAAATTTGGCACTAGGTGTTTCATTAAAGAGACCTGGTGAAAGTAAATTTTCACCATTTTCCAGTTGAATTTAACAGAATTATGGCCCCAGTTTGACTTGGAAATTTGCCCTTCAGTTAGAATTTTATTTCTACTCCATAACATTTTTGAAGGACTTAATGGATTCACACTAAATTTGGTTTGAGGTTTTGCTTGGTAAAGTTTGAATTTTACAATTTTTCAATAACATTTAATGGTGTCTGGATTCCTGTTTAACACGGCAATTTGACAGTCACTATCATCATAATTTTGTTTCTGCTCCATTTAAGGATTTCATGCATATAACTACTTTTGGTATGAGGCTTCACGTTGAAGATCAAGGTCAAGTTTGATTTTCACCATTTTCTAGTAAAGTTTGGCATGGTTATGGCAGCTCCCATTTATGACTTAAAACTCTTTCCATTAACTCAAGAACTTTTTAAAAATTTAATCAAAATAAAAATAATAATTTTAGAGTTAGATTAGATCAAAGGTGTTATATATTTCCATAATATTAGTAGAGTTTTCTGTCGACCATTTCCCACAATCAGACCTTCATTGTATTACATGATGAGCATGATTTTCACATTGGCTGTGTTAACTTTGCTAAGTAAGATAGACTGACATGTCAGACATGTATCAGTACATTGTTGCAGAAACATTTTTCTACATATTTTTTTTTATATCATAATGCAGAGGGGAGAGGGAGCATATTTCAAATGCAGTAACTGTATCCATATTCTGTTTAAACAAACAAATTTTGTAGAGAACTCTCAAAGAAAGTGTGACCATTATTGGAAATGAAACTGTTTTTTTTATGCTAAGGAGCTTCATCTTGTCAGTGATTTCAGCTCAGCTGGAGTAGAAAGCCGGCATAAATTATGGAAGCTGATTGAAGTGTATCTGGATGCTGTACAGGAGCTCCTAGAAGTCGGCACAAATCTCCAGTACTCACAGTATCTCCTGATATGTGAGTACTCTTAATGTATCATTGTTCTTCACTGCATTGTAACTGCCTAGAAATACATGGCATAATACAAGACTTAATAGGCCATGTCTTTTGTGCACTTATTAGTGGAAACTAGTGGTGAAACGAATCATCGATATAACGATGCATCAGTACTTTTGCTGGAACAATACACATATTGATACAAGAGAAGGAGAATTGATACAAAACGATACTTACCATATATAAGTTATTTTAGTCTTCAGCAGTTATGAATAATTATTATTAATTTGCCTTCTTATTCTTTAAACATGGTATTCATAGAATTTGCAGTCCTAGGCATCATTTTTATTAGTGAAAACGAAAAAGACTTGAGAATACTCGCTCACTGTCTGCAGATTCAAACAAAGTGACATGGTTCATAATCTGCCCCCAACCCTAATTCCATGCTAATTATCTTAACCCAGCATGTTCAGCATAAAGGATACATTCCAAATGTATTCCACGTGCATAATGAATATAATGAAGTACTTTACTCATCATTTAATAACCAATTTTACGCAAAGTTTCTACATTGAATTTGATCTTGTCTACTTTGGTTGATTTGAAAGCTACACTATCGGTGTGTCACATGGTGAAATATGTTACGTTCAGATCCTATTAGTGGTTACTGTTTGTTCCAGTCGAGGTTAAATAATAACTACCAATCAGGAATCAGTGTAGCTTATTCCTTGCACAACAGACAGGAAGTACTAGCAAAGCAACAGAAAAAATTTCACTCAAAGTCATTGATATATAAACTACTTAAACACAGATGCTGTCAGGGTGTGTGATTGCATGGATCGTGCAAAATATGTATGAATTCACACACTTGGAGAACAGTGATGTGCGAGAACTCATGCAAATTTGTTGCAAGTCCCGCATATGAAAATGTACTCTGCGAAGTATACAATTTTTATTTAACCATTATTGTTGCAATATGTTTTTCTGGTAGGCAACAGTTTACACATCTGGGGTCTTCAAGCATGACAAAAATGGTTGTTAAACTAAATTTGATTGGCACATTGTGCCCTGGAATAAGCGTTATGGCATAGTTTGAACCCTCCATGAAAGAAGTTTTACAAATACGTGTATAAAATACGGGCCACCTAGAAAACCCAAAATGTCTGATTCCCGACGTGGTTCATTATGTTTCCGTTCGCCAAAATTCTGGCTGGTGATAGTGATGACAATAATTTTCAAAGTTATGAAGTATATTGGATTATGAGAGCTGGGAAATTGTTAATGGAGATACCAGTGAGTAATTTTAGCCAGAAGATGATGTTAAATACAAGTCAGATATTCATGTTGGATGGACAAAAACAGAGGGCATGATGGTCAGTCTCCCTTTCAGCAGTATTTCAAAATTAAATGTAGAAAGGGCAGAATACTGAGTCTAATTAAAATACAGACAATTTAAAAGTAGAATGCAATTTTCATTTTTTTTTATTAATCAGTTTACCCCTGCGAATCATATGATACAAAACCATATGTCCATATCAGGGTTATGATAAATTGAATAAGTAAGGACAAAAAAAATGAAATTAAGAAGTAAAGATATTTATTTGAATACCTCTGTCTGCACAAGCAGACCATGACATTGATGGACTAAAAACCCTAATACAGCATCATGGATCAGATAAGAAATCTGGCATAGTAGTCAGTAAACTACCGATTCAAGAAGTAAGTTTGTGTTAGTAAAAAGTCCTATTTTGGAGCAGATGTATCCAAAAGATAATATCTGTGAGCTCTGGAAAATTCTAAATA
This sequence comes from Megalonaias nervosa, assembly GCA_016617855.1. Lineage (NCBI taxonomy): Eukaryota > Metazoa > Mollusca > Bivalvia > Unionida > Unionidae > Megalonaias > Megalonaias nervosa. The sequence continues at coordinate 117,115 of JAECUM010093280.1, forward strand.
AAGCCACAATGATAAGTTTCCCAACATCTTCTAGCTGACCAAGCCAGCTATGCATATGCCATTTCAGAAGGAAGTACAGAAAAATATTCAAACACAGATATGGAACAGAGTATGCTCAGAAATAATTAACAGATTAATACCTATACAACTAGATTTTGATTTCACTAGAGCTTGAAAAAGTGGAGTATTGAAGTGTTAGGTAAATATTGAACCATGACTGTTTCCTCCTCCCCCACCCTTTCTACTCTCCCCTTCTTTCAGTGACAAAGGGTGAAGTCCCCCTTAAGATAAAATCCTGGCAGCATCTCTCCTTGAATTGTACATGGGGAACAAATTTGGAATTTCTCTTTTTATGCAGAGATATTTAACCAGTGAATAAAGGTGCTGATGGAATAAATAAAACAAATCAGCAAGTGGTGCAGATTTCAAATAGCCTTGTGTAAAAAAATTTAAAAATTATAGAATAGGAATAGGTGTTGTCAGTAGTTTTCCTTCTTTACTAACAAATACAAGTACCTGTGGCCACGGCAGTCTTTTGTATCTGCAGGAAGTACATTATGATAGATTTTGTTATTATTCACCCTCATTCCCATGCCTAGATTTGTTCTAGATGAGATTTTCTTTGCACAAGGAAACTGCTTTATTTGTTCTGTTTTGAAGATAACATCATAATGTCTTCCAGTCTTAAGTTAGACATGAAATTGGTAATAAGATATTTTCAGAGCATTCACCCCAAGCAGAAATACTAGCAATTTGTATTCACTGTGAGCCACTTACCCAATTTAACACATTAAAAAATATAAATCTTAAGGTAAAGAATTTAATTAAGAAAGATCTTTAGTAGGTGTTTAATACGCATTGTAGTGTAAGAACAAAGTAATAAATAATCCATAACTAATGACACATTATATCTGTTATTGCAATCATCCAATATATTTGATATTTTTAATTGGAATAGTTGCAGTCATAATGATCAATCTTAGATATAGTTTAGATTTTGTTTGTGCATGAAAAAGATATATTTCTGTTCTCCCAATTAGGTCCAGGTATTTCGACTTTGCTTCCAAGCTGTAGAGAAAGTGAGCTGAGATCAGTTCTGACGTTTGTGCAGTCCATTATTAGCTGGTTCAGGTAAAAATCTGTCTTTATACTGTAATTTGACCTCATACAGTGGTATAATATTGCCTATGATGCTCTGTTGGTGCATTTACACACTATAATAGGTTGTATATAGTGAGTAAAATTGTACTGTATTTATATAATGCTTGGAATTTTGGTACTGTATTTATATAACAATGGGAATTTTGTACACTATTTATATGATGATGGGAATCTTGGTACTCTATTTATATAATGATGGGAATCATTTTCCACATTCGTCAGGATTGCTCTAATGCAGTCTCTAAAACTCAGTGATTTTTGTCACGTTCTCATGAATGGAAGATGAAGGAAATGAAAGGGACAGTCACTTGTCAAACAGCAGGGATGGGAGTGTCTTCAACAGTTTTTTTAAGTGTGGTTACAGTTTTTCATTTTAAATACAGTTCCTAGTCTTGGATACAGCCACCTTTTAGCTAAGTGTATTATGCTATGACCCTATGTATCTGTCCATCATCCATTAATTTTTCCTCTTCTGCACAATAACTTCAGTTCAACAGAACATACTTTTGCCAGACTTTGTGGATAGCTTGCACCTGATATAAGGAATAAGCCTATCAGTTACGGGGTCAAAAGATCTCCATGTCTTGAAGAAGAAGAGTGGTTTTAATGGCAGTTATACAGTACCTGATACTATTACATTGCTTTCCTCTCCAGGATAAAAAAAATCTCCAGTTAAAGCTAATATTCTGTTTCTCCAAGCAGTTACTGGAAGACCATAATTGAAAAGAACATGATCCCAGTCTGACTCCTTAGTCATGGCCAACATTTGGAATACCTCGTCTTTTTCCTTGGATTATTGGATTATTGTGCAAGCGTACATTAGGAGGCTAAGTGAACTTCACCTATATTCCTGTCTGAAACCTGTTTCAGCCAAGCATATCCTTGTTTGCTTTGGCTGAGTCTTTTTCTCCTCAGTCATTACACAGTCCTAGGGACAGGAATTGGGATGATACCTCATGGTCTCTATGCTTGGGGTGGGTGGGGGTTGTTTGTTCCATTTTTGATAATTTTAGATGGGTTCTTCACCTTGTTTAGCAAAGCAGTGATTCTATTAAATGTTCCCCTGTCTTATTACCAATGTCAGAATATGTATCAGCTATCCTTATTAGGTTCTGGCTTATATTGTTTTCAGCATTTTTTTTCAGGAGATAAATATGTCTGATGGTGTGTTTACAGGAACCCTTGGGACACTCACCCCACCTGTTTGTTGCCTTTGGATAGATGCAATGTGGGACTTAGCAGAACATCACTGCACTTACCAAGGGCGGAAGACAGATTACGCTTCCTCCACATCATCTCAGGATGCAGGAGGGATATAGATCTGATGCAGACCTTGGTCATCAGATGGAGTTTTGTCTGCAGATCAGTTAAACTGGACTGGACACTGGGCGCCAAACTCATCACCATGCAACGCTCTTTGAGCAACTGGACACCAGGTTTTGATCGATGGTCTGGGGACTGGGTTCAGGTCAATACACCCCTCCCTTATCAGTTACTCTACAATCACCATGGGGGTGAGGAATTGGGTTTCACTTACCTGTCTTGGGATGGAGTATCAGAGCAGCATTATACCTTCCTGGAAGTGAGTTTTCGTTTCACCCTAGGGCATCATGGATGTCTTTGCCATTGTTTTAAGGTATGATGGATGTGACAGGCTGTTGACCCTCTCCGGCCTCATCCAACAAAAAGGTGTTGGACTTCATCCTTCAGTATTTCAATGACTGGTAGATGCACAACATCCTGAGAAACACTCCCCTTAAGAAGCTATCCCTTTGTTGCTTAATGGGCAACTTGTCTGAGACTAATTCATAATTTAGAGATGTGAGATCTCATTCCATCTCAGGATTTTGTATATGTGGGGATGAATTTCCTAACAAATCAGCAGAGGGGTTCACATTCCACCATTCAAATTCTGTCCCTCATAGTGGGTTTATGGCCAAAACTTGTTGGCTTGCCTTAAACCCTATCTCCTAGAAACTCTGAATGTGTATGTAGGTCTAGTTTCATTAGGGATATTCACTTGTGCTTTCTCTAGTTTCTTGCTTCTTGCAAACTAGAAGTTGCACAAGGACTTAACTGAGTTGGTTGCTAGACTGGGATCTGTTTCTGACTGGAGTCATGAGTCACAGCTATGAATTCTGTTGTTTTCTGGATACAGACACGTTGGATTTGGGATGGTATGCAGGAACCAGAGGGGCTTGTTCTTCAGGGATTTTAATCTTGGGAAGAAGTGACCCATCATCTAAACAATCTAGAAATCATGCAGTGTTCAAAGCCCTACATGGGTGTGTTAGCCACATAAGATGTCATTATGTTATTGTTGCCTTGTACAACTCACCAGTAGTAGTGCACCTCAGGTGTCTGGGAGATACATATGCTCCTTCCTGTTGCATGGAATTCTGGAACCTCCTCCATTAGGCAAACTTGGAGATTACTCTCAAAGAATGCAATATTCAGAGTAAAAGAAATATCCTGGCAAACAGCTTGTCCAGATGGGGCCATGAGGTCCTGATGGAATGGTCTCAGCACCATTCAGCAGCAGAGATGCTCTCTTAACTGTCGGAGAGAAGATTACATGACTTGTTCACTGCAAGACTGAACAACATTTTGTCTCAGCCATGCCAGAATCAGCAGGCCTGGACAATGGGCACTTTCAGTCTGAGATAGGAATGTCTGTATACTTGCACCTTCCCACCTTTCAGAATCTGTAGGTTCTCCACCAAGTAAGATCTCCACTTCTTGGCTTACCCTGATCCCTTCCCTCCTAGTTGTTCCAGTGGTCATTGTTCAGCAACCCATTCAATCTTTTGTTCGATGGAACAACACATGGGTCTCTTCTATACAACAACCCATAGATTCTCCACCTTCATGCTTGACTCATCTAAAGCAGTCTATCCTCCAAGACAGTTTTTGAGGTCACCCACTGCATTGCCCAGGCTAAAAGCCAATAAAAAGTTCATGATGCAAAGTGGAGAATCTTTTGTAATTGGTACAGTAGGAAAAACATTGATCCTATCTGTCACAATTTAAATGCGGTTGCAGACTTAATTCTCTTCCTTTTTTAAAAAAGAGAATGCTATGTTTCTGCTATTAAGGACTATATGGCTGTCCTTTTTAACACTCTCAAGTTCTCTGGAGATTTTGCCACTGGGTTGGACCCACATCATTTTGATCTCATCAAGTATTTTGAGCTTGGGAAACCAGTATTTTTCTTACTGGTGCATAGATGTAACTTTTTTGTGCTCTTTGTGCATTATTAAACCCCCTTACAAACCTTGGGCAAAGCCGCCATTGAGGACCATACCCGTAAGAGTTTTCCACTCTCCTTAGCATCAGTGAGGAGGAGTGAGCTTCTTTGTCAGTGGAAAAGATTTGTGCACAGTTCTGTGATAACTCTGATTTAATTTCTCTTCTTTGCCATCCAGGGTTCTTGGACAGGAATCAGCTACCTTCAGCAACTCCGGTTCCAATTGAGTTTCCCACATTTCAGTCTTATCTGTGCCACAGGGCTTCCCCTAAGGAGAGAAAGAAGGGTCATTAGTGTCTCATTTTACTCTTCAAGGGTTCCTCTAATATTTTGCCGGCTATTTTCAGGTAGATTGTTCCCACTGTTAAGAAAGCTTATAAGTCTCCTGCTGAAAGGCACCTTTCTTTCATGAGAATTAAAGCGCATAAGATTAGGGTTATTGCTGCATCTTGGGCCTACTTTAATCTCTCATCTTTGGACAACATTATGAGAGCAGCCTGTCTCGCACCACCATTTCATACTTTTATCTTCGATCTTTTGCACACCAGAGTGATGGAATTTACTTGTTCGGCCTAATTGTGACAGCACAACATGCAGCCAAGCCATCTACCTGCCTACAGTAGTGAACACTGCTACCATAAGGGTAAGTGGGTTTGTTTTTTATGTCAGATGGATGGGGGGGGGCCATCAGCCTCCCACTTAACTGGTAATTCAGTAATGCAATAGTAGCAGGTAGTTTACATTACATAATATTACCTAGTACTGTTGCCAAGATGAATTTGCATGTTTTTAGAGATTAATATAAGGCTCTTAACCTATTAGTGCTGTTATGTGCAGTGTCTATTTTTATGTTTAGTTCTGCTTTGTTTCAGACAGCTTGTCAAGAATCAAGAGAAATCAGATAAAGCTACCAGCCACTGCACAGGCATGTAAACATAGCTTACTCCACCGTGAACAAGTATATTGACACTAATCTGGATTTGAAATTTTTCTTTCCTCTTTTTTACCACATAATTTGTGGGCAATAGTGATCGCTTCCAAGGATAAGCTTCTATTTCTGTGAAGGAGTTACTTTACAAGAAAAAAGGCCCATTATCTAAAGATTGATGATATATAATTTGAAGAGCATAGAATGGTGCAGTAGATTTCCTTTTTCATGTAATAATAAAAATATGACATTGATCTGTCTTTTGTCCTTTTGAGCAGTTTTATCTTAATAAAGAATACTATATGAAACTATTCCTATGAGTTAATTATCCCGTCTTCTTGGTCTTATGTATTACCAAGCATGCTGGCAGAATTTTTAAATTATGTTTACAAAAGATAAAGATGTCATTTACAGTAAAAGTTTGATAACTTGCATTGCTGTGGTGTGTATGGAATTTTTCTTCAAGTTGTTTTTTTTTTAGGTATATGAACATAAAATGATTTATAAATTAACTTAATATATCATTTAAGAGATTCTGGGTATGTGAGTGATTGATGTTTGAGTTATTAATTTAGTTGTATTTGATCGTATCTGTTGAACCCTTCCCATACTGATATGGATTCTGTTTTTTTTCTTCAGATTTTGCTGATTCCCTGTGGTGTCATGTATACCCCTTGGTACAAGAGCTCTCCACCTCCACCTCAACCACTTCTCTTCAGCTGGCTGATGTAGCTGTCAGCTTCTGTCAGATGACCATAGACTTGTAAGTCCAGTTGTATTGGGGCCTTTTGAAAATTTTCTGACCAATCAAAAGTCGGCATTTTAACATTTTGAGTATTAAAGATTTCCAAATCTGGAGCAACATCTATTACTTTAAATATTTTATGAAGTTACAAAGACATTATTGGTCATTGCTGTACTTGATAGGTGAGATATTACACATAAAAACCACTCTGATTTTACTAAAACATCCAACCAGTAAATTGACATTTTTAAGATGTTGGGACAAATAATTGCCAGGCATTCTTATTTATGATAAGAATGTGTCTATAAAATTTAATAATTAGAAAGTGATATGGTGTCCTCATTTTTATTGAGCCCACTTTAGTGGGAAGTAAGACAGTGGTTACTTTTCTGGCACAAACTTAAGCAGTTTGTTAGGGTTTTGGTTGGAAGTTTTCAGTTGTATATCCTCAAGTTCTTGATAGAGTATTAATTATTATTATGAATCTAAGACTTTTCATTCTTTGACTTGCATTCTAACCCCTTTGACCCTGGTATCAAGGATACAGTCAGAGTGAAAATTTGTCTTAAGGTTTTGGTTAAAGTAAGCACCTATGCTATCTGTCAGGTTACTATCCAGTTTTGGATATTATCTTTATGATGACCAACTCATAGAGGGACCCTTAATGGCTGAGTGGTGTAAAACACTCACTGTTATGGATCACTGCCATCTCACCTCTATCTGCGTGGGTTTGAGTCTCGGGTTAGGCTAGTGTGGGTGTGTGAGAAAGCTTACCAGTAGCTTCTCATGGGTTGGTGGTTCTTTTCCAGGGTTTTCCCTGGTTCTTCCTCCACCATTTATACTGGCCGCCATGTGTAGCCTATCTTGGGCTGACAAATGGCATTAAACCCTATAACAACAACAACCAACTCAAAGGAAACATCTGTATGTTAATAGTAAGAAAATTGTTCCAAACACCTGGCCCCATTTACTTCATTTATTGTCATTACTTGCTAAGGCCAGTCTAATATATGTTTTGATTGTAATATAAATTAAATAAAAAAGTTTGTAAAAAAAATTGTGAACATGTTTTTCAAAAATATAAAATTGCCCATGCTTATTGGAGCACATACATTGTCAAATCTTCAGTTTTGCAGTGGTGTAGTTTTGCATGTTTTCAAGCTTTTCAGTTTCAGAGGTAAGTAAATTTTGCATGTAGTCTGCATCCCATGGAAAACACCAGAACTTATGAAGTTTGGACTATCTCTGTGTTGTGAATGGAACAGCACTACATTAAGTGGCTTTATGGTGAGGTATCGTCACATACCGGTGTATATATATTTAGATTCCCAGAACTGTATTAACACATTTGTCAATACTTTTCACCATCACACCTTTACCTCATAAATACTGATTTAAAATACATATTTAAACATGATGGATACTGTATCTAAGATCAAAATTCATATTTTCAGTCCTCCATCTCTTACAAAGGATAACTTCTCCACAATTTTCCAGCACTTTTCTTCAGGAGATAATGTCAGCCCCAGGTAAATTTTGCAGTTGTATTTTGGTTTTATCCGAGAATACTGACATGGATTCGTTTTCTGCATTTTATGCCCCGTGATTTCGTAGAATGTTTTTCTTTTGTCTCACATCTTAATATATTGAGGCACCTTTAAATCCATTATTCTGTTGTGGAAATGTTTCAGCAGTTTAATGCATTAATATATGAAATTTAAAGTGTATCAGTAACTGTTTGCATAGCTACATGTTAATATAACATTGAAGATGGAGTGTATCAATATATGTTACTCTAACTACATGTTAAGATAACATTGAAGATGGAGTGTATCAATATATGTTACTCTAACTACATGTTAAGATAACATTGAAGATGGAGTGTATCAATATATGTTACTCTAACTACATGTTAAGATAACATTGAAGATGGAGTGTATCAATATATGTTACTCTAACTACATGTTAAGATAACATTGAAGATGGAGTGTATCAATATATGTTACTCTAACTACATGTTAAGATAACATTGAAGATGGAGTGTATCAATATATGTTACTCTAACTACATGTTAAGATAACATTGAAGATGGAGTGTATCAATATATGTTACTCTAACTACATGTTAAGATAACATTGAAGATGGAGTGTATCAATATATGTTACTCTAACTACATGTTAAGATAACATTGAAGATGGAGTGTATCAATATATGTTACTCTAACTACATGTTAAGATAACATTGAAGATGGAGTGTATCAATATATGTTACTCTAACTACATGTTAAGATAAGGTTAAATCTGAAGTATATTGATATTTTTTAATCTAAGTTAAAGTTATAACTTTATAACTCTAAGTAAGGCTAAATATGGCATATATCAATATGTTAATCTAACTGCATGTGAAAATAAGGTTAAATAAGTTTATCAATATATGTTTAGCTAGCTGTATGTTAAATAAAATTAAATATGGAGTGTATTAATTTGTATTTTGCTAGCTACATGTTGAAATAAGATTGAATATAAAGTGTATATTTGTACTCAACAAAAC
>JAECUM010093281.1:0-17082 GCA_016617855.1 Megalonaias nervosa
GCTCAAACCGGTTTATTCTATGCCGATTTTTTATGTCAATTCATTATTGGACATTTTTATCCGGTTTAAACCGGTTCAAACCGGTTCCATGTGGTTCTTACTAGTTCCATCCGGTTCAGACCAGTCCAGAGGAGTTGATACTGGTTCATAACCGGTTCAAACCGGTTCATTCCATGCCGATTTTGTATGTTAATTCCTTATTGGACAGGTTGTATCCGGTTTAAAACGGGTCAAACCGGTTCCATCCGGTTCTAACTGGTTCCATCCAAATCAGACCAGTCCAGAGGAGTTGATACTGGTTCATAACCGGTTCAAACCGGTTTCTTCCATGCCCATTTTGTATGTTAATTCATTATTGGACAGGTTTTATCCACTTTAAACCGGTTCAAACCGTTTCCATCCGGTTCAAACTGGTTCCATGCGGTTTAGACCATTCCAGAGGAGTTGACACTGGCTCATAACCGGTTCAAACCGGTTTATTTCATGCCGATTTTGTATGTTAATTCATTATTGGACAGGTTTTATGGGGTTTCAACCGGTTCAAACCGGTTCCATCCGGTTCTAACTGGTTCCATCCAAATGAGACCAGGCCAAAGGAGTCGATATTGGTTCATAACCGGTTCAAACCGGTTTATTCCATGCCGATTTTGTATGTTAATTCATTATTGGATAAGTTTTATCCGGTTGAAACCGGTTCAAACCGGTTCCATCCGGTTCTAACTGGTTCCATCCAAATGAGACCAGTCCAGAGGAGTTAGAACTGGTTGATAACCGGTTCAAACCGGTTTATTCCATGCCGATTTTGTATGTTAATTCATTATTGGATCGGTTTTGTCTGGTTTAAACCGGTTCAAACCGGTTCCATTAGGTTCTAACTGGTTCCATTCGGTTTTGACCAGTCCAGAGGAGTTGATACTGGTTCATAACCGGTTCAAACCGGTTTATTTCATGCCGATTTTGTATGTTAATTCATTATTGGACAGGTTTTATCCGGTTTGAACCGGTTCAAACCGGTTCCATCCGGTTCCAACTGGTTCCATACCGTTCAGACTAGTCCAGAGGAGTTGATACTGGTTCATAACCGGTTCAAACCGGTTTATTTTATGCCGATTTTGTATGTTAATTCATCATTGGACAGGTTTTATCCGGTTTAAACCGGTTCAAACCGGTTCCATTAGGTTCTAACTGGTTCCATCCGGTTTTGACCAGTCCACAGGAGTTGGAACTGGTTCATAACCGGTTCAAACCGGTTTATTCCATGCCGATTTTGTATGTTAATTCATTATTGGACAGGTTTTATCCGGTTTAAACCAGTTCAAACCGGTTCCATCCGGTTCCAACTGGTTCCATCCCGTTCTGACCAGTCCAGAGGAGTTGATACTGGTTCATAACCGGTTCAAACCGGTTTATTCCATGCCGATTTTGTATGTTAATTCATTATTGGACGGGTTTTATCCGGTTGAAACCGGTTCAATCCGGTTCCATCCGGTTCTAACTGGTTCCATCCAAATCAGACCAGTCCAGAGGAGTTGAAACTGGTTCATAACCGGTTCAAACCGGTTTCTTCCATGTCCATTTTGTATGTTAATTCATTATTGGACAGGTTTTATCCACTTTAAACCGGTTCAAACCGGTTCCATCCGGTTCAAACTGGTTCCATCCGGTTTAGACCATTCCAGAGGAGTTGACACTGGCTCATAACCGGTTCAAACCGGTTTATTTCATACCGATTTTGTATGTTAATTCATTATTGGACAGGTTTTATGGGGTTTCAACCGGTTCAAACCGGTTCCATCCGGTTCTAACTGGTTCCATCCAAATGAGACCAGGCCAGAGGAGTCGATATTGGTTCATAACCGGTTCAAACCGGTTTATTCCATGCCGATTTTGTATGTTAATTCATTATTGGATAAGTTTTATCCGGTTGAAACCGGTTCAAACCGGTTCCATCCGGTTCTAACTGGTTCCATCCAAATGAGACCAGTCCAGAGGAGTTAGAACTGGTTGATAACCGGTTCAAACCGGTTTATTCCATGCCGATTTTGTATGTTAATTCATTATTGGACAGGTTTTATCTGGTTTAAACCGGTTCAAACCGGTTCCATTAGGTTCTAACTGGTTCCATTCGGTTTTGACCAGTCCAGAGGAGTTGATACTGGTTCATAACCGGTTCAAACCGGTTTATTTCATGCCGATTATGTATGTTAATTCATTATTGGACAGGTTTTATCCGGTTTGAACCGGTTCAAACCGGTTCCATCCGGTTCCAACTGGTTCCATACCGTTCAGACTAGTCCAGAGGAGTTGATACTGGTTCATAACCGGTTCAAACCGGTTTATTCCATGCCGATTTTGTATGTTAATTCATTATTGGACAGGTTTTATCCGGTTTAAACCGGTTCAAACCGGTTCCATCGGGTTCCAACTGGTTCCAACTGGTTTTACCAGTCCAGAGGAGATGATACTGGTTCAAAACCGGTTCAAACCGGTTTATTCCATGCCGACATTGTATGTTAATTCATTATTGGACAGATTTTATGGGGTTTAAGTCGGTTCAAACCGGATCCATCCGGTTCTAACTGGTTCCATCCGGTTCAGACCAGTCCAGAGGAGTCGATATTGGTTCATTACCGGTTCAAACCGGTTTATTCCGTGCCGATTTTGTATGTTAATTCATTATTGGACAGGTTTAATCCGGTTTAAACCGGTTGAAACCGGCTCCATTAGGTTCTAACTGGTTCCATCCGGTTTTGACCAGTCCACAGGAGTTGAAACTGGTTCATAACCGGTTCAAACCGGTTTATTCCATATCGATTTTGTATGTTAATTCATCATTGGACAGGTTTTATCCGGTTTAAACCGGTTCAAACCGGTTCCATCCGGTTCTAACTGGTTCCATCCGGTTTTGACCAGTCCACAGGAGTTGAAACTGGTTCATAACCGGTTCAAACCGGTTTATTCCATGCCGATTTTGTATGTTAATTCATCATTGGACAGGTTTTATCCGGTTTAAACCGGTTCAAACCGGTTCCATTAGTTTCTAACTGGTTCCATCCGGTTTTGACCAGTCCACAGGAGTTGAAACTGGTTCATAACCGGTTCAAACCGGTTTATTCCATGCCGATTTTGTATGTTAATACATTATTAGACAGGTTTTATCCGGTTTAAACCGGTTCAAACCGGTTCCATCCGGTTCCAACTGGCTCCATCCGGTTCAGACCAATCCAGAGGAGTTGATACTGGTTCATATTAGGTTCAAACCGGTTTATTCCATGCCGATTTTGTATGTTAAATCATTATTGGACAGGTTTTATCCGGTTTATAACGGGTCACACCGGTTTCATCCGGTTCCAACTGGTTCCATCCGGTTTTGACCAGTCCACAGGAGTTGAAACTGGTTCATAACCGGTTAAAACCGGTTTATTCCATGCCGATTTTGTATGTTAATTCATTATTCGACAGGTTTTATCCGGTTTAAACCGGTTCAAACCGGTTCCATCCGGTTCCAACTGGCTCCATCCGGTTCAGACCAATCCAGAGGAGTTGATACTGGTTCATATCCGGTTCAAACCGGTTTATTCCATGCCGATTTTGTATGTTAAATCATTATTGGACAGGTTTTATCCGGTTTAAAACGGGTCAAACCGGTTCCATCCGGTTCTAACTGGTTCCATCCAAATCAGACCAGTCCAGAGGAGTTGAAACTGGTTCATAACCGGTTCAAACCGGTTCTTCCATGTCCATTTTGTATGTTAATTCATTATTGGACAGGTTTTATCCACTTTAAACCGGTTCAAACCGGTTCCATCCGGTTCAAACTGGTTCCATGCGGTTTAGACCATTCCAGAGGAGTTGACACTGGCTCATAACCGGTTCAAACCGGTTTATTTCATGCCGATTTTGTATGTTAATTCATTATTGGACAGGTTTTATGGGGTTTCAACCGGTTCAAACCGGTTCCATCCGGTTCTAACTGGTTCCATCCAAATGAGACCAGGCCAGAGGAGTCGATATTGGTTCATAACCGGTTCAAACCGGTTTATTCCATGCCGATTTTGTATGTTGATTCATTATTGGATAGGTTTTATCCGGTTGAAACCGGTTCAAACCGGTTCCATCCGGTTCTAACTGGTTCCATCCAAATGAGACCAGTCCAGAGGAGTTAGAACTGGTTGATAACCGGTTCAAACCGGTATATTCCATGCCGATTTTGTATGTTAATTCATTATTGGACAGGTTTTATCTGGTTTAAACCGGTTCAAACCGGGTCCATTAGCTTCTAACTGGTTCCATTCGGTTTTGACCAGTCCAGAGGAGTTGATACTGGTTCATAACCGGTTCAAACCGGTTTATTTCATGCCGATTTTGTATGTTAATTCATTATTGGACAGGTTTTATCCGGATTAAACTGGTTCAAGCCGGTTCCATCTGGTTCCAACTGGTTCCGTCCGGTTCAGTCCAGTCAGTGGAGTTGATACTGGTTCATAACCGGTTCAAACCGGTTTATTCTATGCCGATTTTGTATGTCAATTCATTATTGGACAGGTTTTATCCGGTTTAAACCGGTTCAAACCGGTTCCATCCGGTTCAATCTGGTTCCATCCGGTTCAGACCAGTCCAGAGGAGTTGATACTGCTTCATAACCGGTTCAAACCGGTTCATTCCATGCCGATTTTGTATGTTAATTCATTATTGGACAGGTTTTATCCGCTTTAAAACGGGTCAAACCGGTTCCATCCGGTTCCAACTGGTTCCATCCGGTTCAGACCAGTCCAGAGGAGTTGATACTGCTTCATAACCGGTTCAAACCGGTTCATTCTATGCCGATTTTGTATGTTAATTCATTATTGGACAGGTTTTATCCGCTTTAAAACGGGTCAAACCGGTTCCATCCGGTTCCAACTGGTTCCATCCGGTTCAGACCAGTCCAGAGGAGTTGATACTGGTTCATATCCGTTTGAAACCGGTTTATTCCATGCCGATTTTGTATGTTAATTCATTATTCGACAGGTTTTATCCACCTTAAACCGGTTCAGACCGGTTCCATCCGGTTCAATCTGGTTCCATCCGGTTCAGACCAGTCCAGAGGAGTTGATACTGGTTCATATCCGGTTCAAACCGGTTTATTCCATGCCGATTTTGTATGTTAATTCATTATTGGACAGGTTTTATCCACTTTAAACCGGTTCAGACCGGTTCCATCCGGTTCAATCTGGTTCCATCCGGTTCAGACCAGTCCAGAGGAGTTGATACTGGTTCATAACCGGTTGAAACCGGTTCATTCCATGCCGATTTTGTATTTTAATTCATTATTGGACAGGTTTTATCCGGTTTAAAACGGGTCAAACCGGTTCCATCCGGTTCTAACTGGTTCCATCCAAATCAGACCAGTCCAGAGGAGTTGGAACTGGTTCATAACCGGTTCAAACCGGTTTATTCCATGCCGATTTTGTATGTTAATTCATTATTCGACAGGTTTTATCCACCTTAAACCGGTTCAGACCGGTTCCATCCGGTTCAATCTGGTTCCATCCGGTTCAGACCAGTCCAGAGGAGCTGATACTGGTTCATATCCGGTTCAAACCGGTTTATTCCATGCCGATTTTGTATGTTAATTCATTATTGGACAGGTTTTATCCGGTTTAAACCGGTTCAAACCGGTTCCATCCGGTTCCAACTGGTTCCATCCCGTTCAGAGCAGTCCAGAGGAGTTGATACTGGTTCATAACCGGTTCAAACCGGTTTATTCCATGCCGATTTTGTATGTTAATTCATTATTGGACAGGTTTTATCCGGTTCAAACCGGTTCAAACCGGTTCCTTTAGGTTCTAACTGGTTCCATCCGGTTCAGACCAGTCCAGAGGAGTTGATACTGGTTCATATCCGGTTCAAACCGGTTTATTCCATGCCGATTTTGTATGTTAATTCATTATTGGACAGGTTGTATCCACCTTAAACCGGTTCAGACCGGTTCCATCCGGTTCAATCTGGTTCCATCCGGTTCAGACCAGTCCAGAGGAGTTGATACTGGTTCATTACCGGTTCAAACCGGTTTATTCCATGCCGATTTTGTATGTTAATTCATTATTGGACAGGTTTTATCCGGTTTAAACCGGTTCAAACCGGTTCCATCCAGTTCCAACTGGTTCCATCCCGTTCAGACCAGTCCAGAGGAGTTGATACTGGTTCATAACCGGTTCAAACCGGTTTATTCTATGCCGATTTTGTATGTTAATTCATTATTGGACAGGTTTTATCCAGTTTAAACCGGTTCAAACCGGTTCCATTAGGTTCCAACTGGTTCCGTCCCGTTCAGACCAGTCCAGAGGAGTTGATACTGGCTCATAACCGGTTCAAACCGGTTTATGCCATGCCGATTTTGTATGTTAATTCATTATTGGACAGGTTTTATCCACCTTAAACCGGTTCAGACCGGTTCCATCCGGTTCAATCTGGTTCCATCCGGTTCAGACCAGTCCAGAGGAGTTGATACTGGTTCATATCCGGTTCAAACCGGTTTATTCCATGCCGATTTTGTATGTTAATTCATTATTGGACAGGTTTTATCCACCTTAAACCGGTTGAGACCGGTTCCATCCGGTTATAACTGGTTCCATCCGGTTCAGCCCAGTCCAGAGGAGTTGACACTGGCTCATAACCGGTTCAAACCGGTTTATTTCATGCCGATTTTGTATGTTAATTCATTATTGGACAGATTTTATGGGGTTTAAACCGGTTCAAACCAGTTTCATCCGATTCTAACTGGTTCCATCCGGTTCAGACCAGTCCAGAGGAGTTGATACTGGTTCATGACCGGTTCAAACCGGTTTATTCCATGCCGATTTTGTATGTTAATTCATTATTGGACAGGTTTTATCGGGTTTAAACCGGTTCAAACCGGTTCCATCCGGTTCCAGCTGGTTCCATCCGGTTCAGACCAGTCCAGAGGAGTTGATACTGGTTCATGACCGGTTCAAACCGGTTTATTCCATGCCGATTTTGTATGTTAATTCACTACTGCACAAATTTTATCCGGTTTAAACCGGTTCAAACCGGTTCCATCCGGTTATAATTGGTTCCATCCGGTTCACACCAGTCCAGAGGAGATGATTCTGGTTCAATACCGGTTCAAACCGATTAATTCCATGCCGATTTTGTATGTTAATTCACTAATGGACAGATTTTGTTCGGTTTAAGCCGGTTCAAACCGGTTCCATCCGTTTCTAACTGGTTCCATCCGGTTCAGACCAGTCCAGAGGAGTTCATACTGGTTCATGACCGGTTCAAACTGGTTTATTCCAAGCCGATTTTGTATGTTCAATCATTATTGGACAGGTTTTATTCGGTTTAAACCGGTTCAAACCGGTTCCATCCGGTTCTGACAGGTTCCATCCTGTTCAGACCAGTCCAGTGGAGATCATCCTGGTTCATAACCGGTTCAAACCGGATTATTCCATGCCGATTTTGTATGATAATTCTTTATTGGACAGGTTTTATCCGGTTAAAACCGGTTCCAACCGGTCCTAACTGGTTCCAACCGGTTGAGAGAAGTGCATAGGAGTTGATACTGGTTCATGACCGGTTCAAACCGGTTTATTCCATGCCGATGTTGTACGTTCAGTAATTATTGGACAGGTTTTATCCGGTTTAAACCTGTTCAAACCGGTTCCATCCGGTTCTAACTGGTTCCATCCGGTTCAGACCAGTCCAGAGGAGTTGCTACTGGTTCAGAACCGCTTCAAACCGGTTTATTCCATTCCAATTTTGTATGTTAATTCATTATTGGACAGATTTTATCCGGTTTAAACCGGTTCAAACCGGTTCAAACCGGTTCCATCCGGTTATAACTGGTTCCATCCGGTTCAGACCAGTCCAGAGGAGATGATTCTGGTTCAATACCGGTTCAAACCCGTTAATTCCATCCCGATTTTGTATGTTAGTTCATTATTGGACAGGTTTAACCCGATTTAAACCGGTTCAAATTGGCTCCATCCGTTTCTAGCTGGTTCCATCCGATTGTGAGCAGTCCAGAGTAGTTGATACGGTATCGGAACCGCTTCAAACCGGTTTATTCCATGCCGATTTTGTATGTTAATTCACTATTGGACAGATTTTATTCGGTTCAAACCGGTTCAAACCGGTTCCATCCGGTTCTAACTGGTTCCATCCGGTTCAGACCAGTCCAGAGGAGTTGCTACCGGTTCAGAACCGCTTCAAACCGGCTTATTCCATGCTGATTTTGTATGTTCATCGATTATTGGACAGGTTTTATGCGGTTTAAACCGGTTCAAACCGGTTCCATCCGGTTCTGACAGGTTCCATCCGGTTCAGACCAGTCCAGTGGAGATCATACTGGTTCAAACCGGTTCAAACCGGTTTATTCCATGCCGATTTTGTATGATAATTCATTATTGGACATGTTTTATCCGGTTTGATCCGGTTCAAACCGGGTCCATCCGGTTCTAACTGGTTCCGTCCGGTTGAGACCAGTCCAGAGGAGTTGATACTGGTTCATAACCGCTTCAAACCGGTTTATTCCATGCCGATTTTGTATGATAATTCACTATTGGACAGGTTTTATCCGCTTTAAAATGGTCCAAACCGATTCCATCCTGTTCTAACTGGTTGCGTCCCGTT
The DNA here is from genome assembly GCA_016617855.1 of Megalonaias nervosa. Lineage (NCBI taxonomy): Eukaryota > Metazoa > Mollusca > Bivalvia > Unionida > Unionidae > Megalonaias > Megalonaias nervosa. The sequence continues at coordinate 8,638 of JAECUM010093281.1, forward strand.
CAGTCCAGTCAGATTAGTTGATATTGGTTCATAACCGGTTCAAACAGGTTTATTCCATGCCGATTTTGTATGAAAATTCATTATTGGACAGGTTTCATCCGGTTAAAACCGGTTCATACCGGTTCCATTAGGTTCTATCTGGTTCCATCCGGTTCAGACCAGTCCAGAGGAGCTGATACTGGTTCACGACCGGTTCAAACCGGTTTATTCCATGCCGATGTTGTATGTTCAGTCATTCTTGGAGAGGTTTTATCCGGTTTAAACCGGTTCAAACCGGTTCTATCAGGTTCTAACTGGTTCCATCCGGTCCACACCAGTCCAGAGGAGATGATTCTGGTTCATAACCGGTTCAAACCGGTTTATTCCATGCCGATTTCGTATGCTAATTCATTATTGGACAGGTTTTATCCGGTTTGAACCGGTTCAAACCGGTTCCATCCGATTCTAACTTGTTCCATCCGGTTCCGACCAGTCCAGAGGAGTTGATACTGGTCCATGACCGGTTCCATCCGGTTTATTGCATGCCGATCTTGTATGTTAATTCACTACTGGACAGATTTTATCCGGTTTAAACCGGTTCAAACCGGTTCCATCCGGTTATAACTGGTTCCATCCGGTTCAGACTGGTCCAGAGGAGATGATTCTGATTCAATACCGGTTCAAACCGATTAATTCCATGCCGATTTTGTATGTTAGTTCATTATTGGACAGGTTTTAACCGATTTAAACCGGTTCAATCCGGTTCCATCCGGTTATAACTGGTTCCATCCGGTTCAGACCAGTCCAGTGGAGTTGATACTGGTTGGGAACCGCTTCAAACCGGTTTATTCCATGGCGATTTTTTATGTTAATTCACTATTGGACAGGTTTTATCCGGATTAAACCGGTTCAAACCGGTTCCATACAGTTCTAACTGGTTCCGTCCGGTTCAGTCCAGTCAGAGGAGTTGATGTTGGTTCATAACCGGTTCAAACCGGTTTAATCCATGCGGATTTTGTATGTTCATCGATTATTGGACAGGTTTTATCCGGTTTAAGCCGGTTCAAACCGGTTCCATCCGGTTCTAACTGGTTCCATCCGGTTCAGACCAGTCCAGAGGAGCTGATGCTGGTTCAGAACCGTTTTAAACCGGTTTATTCCATGCCGATTTTGTATGTTAATTCATCATTTGACAGGTTTTAACCGATTTAAACCAGTTCAAACCGGTTCCATCCGTTTCTATCTGGTTCCATCCGGTTGAGACCAGTCCAGAGGAGTTGATACTGGTTCAGAACCGCTTCAAACCGGTTTATTCCATGCCGATTTTGTACCTTAATTCACTATTGGACAGGTTTTATCCGGTTTGAACCGGTTCAAACCTTTTCCATCCGGTTCTAACTGGTTCCATCCGGTTCAGACCAGTCCAGTAGACATCATACTGGTTCATAACCGGTTCAAACCGGTTTATTCCATGCCGATTTGGTATGATAATTCATTATTGGACAGGTTTTATCCGGTTCAAACCGGTTCCATCCGGTTCTAACTGTTTCCATCCGGTTCAGACCAGTCCAGAGGAGTTGATACTGGTTCAATACCGGTTCAAACCGGTTTATTCCATGCCAATTTTGTATGCTGATTCACTAATGGACAGATTTTATGCGGTTTAAACCCGTTCAAACCGGAACCATCCGGTTCTAACTGGTTCCGGGCGGTTCAGTCCAGTCAGTGGAGTTGATATTGGTTCATAACCGGTTCAAACCGGCTTATTCCATGCCGATTTTGTATGATAATTTATTATTGGACATCTTTTATCCGGTTTAAACCGGCTCATACCGGTTCCATCCGGTTCTATCTTTGTTCCATCCGGTTCAGACCAGTCCAGAGGAGTTGATACTGGTTCATGACCGGTTCAAACCGGTTTATTCCATGCCGATTTTGTAAGTTAATTCACTATTGGACAGATTTTATCCGGTTTAAACCTGTTCAAACCGGTTCCATACAGTTCTATCTGGTTCCATCCGGTTCACACCAGTCCAGAGGAGATGATTCTGGTTCATAACCGGTTCAAACCGGTTTATTCCATGCCCATTTTGTATGTTAATTGATTATTGGACAGGTTTTATCCGGTTTGAACCGGTTCAAACCAGTTTCATCCGATTCTAACTGGTTCCATCCGGTTCAGACCAGTCCAGAGGAGTTGATACTGGTTCATGACCGGTTCCAACCGGTTTATTCCATGCCGATTTTGTATGTTAATTCACTACTGCACAAATTTTATCCGGTTTAAACCGGTTCAAACCGGTTCCATCCGGTTATAACTGGTTCCATCCGGTTCAAACCAGTCCAGAGGAGATGATTCTGGTTCAATACCGGTTCAAACCGATTAATTCCATGCCGATTTTGTATGTTAGTTCATTATTGGACAAGTTTTAACCGATTTAAACCGGTTCAAACCGGTTCAATCCGGTTCTAACTGGTTCCATCCGGTTCAGACCAGTCCAGAGGAGTTGATACTGGTTCAGAACCGCTTCAAACCGGTTTATTCCATGGCGATTTTGTATGTTAATTCACTGTTGGACACGTTTTATCAGGTTTAAACCTGTTCAAACCGGTTCCATCCAGTTCAATCTGGTTCCGTCCCGTTCAGTCCAGTCAGAGAAGTTGATACTGGTTTATAACCGGTTCCAACCGGTTTAATCCATGCGGATTTTGTATGTTCATCGATTATTGGACAGGCTTTATCCGGTTTAAACCGGTTCAAACCGGTTCCATCCGGTTCTAACTGGTTCCATCCGGTTCAGACCAGTCCAGAGGAGTTGATGCTGGTTCAGAACCACTTCAAACCGGTTTAATCCATTCCGATTTTGTATGTTAATTCACTATTGTACAGATTTTATCCTGTTTAAACCGGTTGAAACCGGTTCCATCCGGTTCTAACTGGTTCCATCCTGTTCATACCAGTCCAGAGGAGTTGATACTGGTTCATGACCGGTTCAAACCGTATTATTCCATGCCGATTTTGTATGTTAATTCACTATTGGACAGGTTTTATCCGGTTCAAACCGGTTTAAACCGGTTCCAACCGATTCTAACTGGTTCCATCCGGTTCAGACCAGTCCAGAGGAGCTGATTCTGGTTCATAACCGGTTCAAACCGGTTTATTCCATGCCGATTTTGTATGTTAATTCACTATTGGACAGATTTTATCCGGTTTAAACCGGTTGAAACCGGTTCCATCCGGTTCCTACTGGTTCCATCCGGTTCAGACCAGTCCAGAGGAGTTGATACTGGTTCATGACCGGTTCAAACCGGTTTATTCCATGTCGATATTGTATATTCAATCATTATTTGACAGGTTTTATCCGGATTAAACAGGTTCAAACCGGTTCCATCCGGTTCTAACTGGTTATATCCGGTTCAGACCAGTCCAGAGGAGTAGCTACTGGTTCAGAACCGCCTCAAACCGGTTTATTTCATGCCGATTTTGTATGTTAATTCATTATTGGACAGATTTTGTCCCGTTTCAACCGGTTCAAACCGGTTCCATCCGGTTATAACTGGTTCCATCCGGTTTAGACCAGTCCAGAGGAGTTGATACTGGTTGATAACCGGTTCAAACCGGTTTAATCCATGCGAATTTTGTATGTTCATCGATTTTTGGACAGGTTTTATCCGGTTTAAACCGGTTCAAAATGGTTTTATCCGGTTCTAACTGGTTCCATCCGGTTCAGACCAGTCCAGAGGAGCAGATGCTGGTTCAGAACCGCTTGAAACCGGTTTATTCCATGCCGATTTTGTATGTTAATTCACCATTGGACAGATTTTATCCGGTTTAAGCCGGTTCAAACCGGTTCCATCAGGTTCTAACTGGTTGCATCCGGTTCAGACCAGTCCAGAGGAGATGATTCTGGTTCATAACCGGTTCAAACCGGTTTATTCCATGCCGATTTTGTATGTCAATTCATTATTCGACAGGTTTTAACCGGTTTGAAACGGTTCATACCGGTTCCATCCGATTCTAACTGGTTCCATCCGGTTCAGACCAGTCCAGAGGAGTTGATACTGGTTCATGACCGGTTCAAACCGGTTTATTCCATACCGATTTTGTATGTTAATTCACCACTGGACAGATTTGATCCGGTTTAAACCGGTTCAAACCGGTTCCATCCGGTTCTAACTGGTTGCATCCGGTTCAGACCAGTCCAGAGGAGATGATTCTGGTTCACAACCGGTTCAAGCCGGTTTATTCCATCACGATTTTGTATGTTAATTCATTATTGGACAGGTTTTAACCGATTTAAACCGGTTCAAACCGGTTCCATCCGTTTCTAGCTGGTTCCATCCAGTTGAGACCAGTCCAGAGGAGTTGATACTGGTTCATAACCGGTTCAAACCAGTTTATTCCATGTCGATGTTGTATGTTCAGTCATTATTGGACAGGTTTAATCCGGTTTAAACCGGTTCAAACCGGTTCCATCCGGTCCTAACTGCTTCCATCCGGTTTGGGCCAGTCCAGAGGAGTTGATACTGATCAGAACCGCTTCAAACCGGATTATTCCATGCCGATTTTGTATGTTGATTCACTAATGGACAGATTTTATCCGGTTTAAACCGGTTCAAACCGGTTCCATCCGGTTATAACTGGTTCCATCCGGTTCAGGCCAGTCCAGAAGAGATTATTCTGGTTCAATACCGGTTCAAACCGGTTAATTCCATGCCGATTTTTTATATTAGTTCATTTTTGGACAGGTTTCAACCGATTTAAGCCGGTTCAAACCGGTTCCATCCGTTTCTAGCTGGTTCCATCCGGTTGAGAGCAGTCCAGAGGAGGTGATACTGGTTCAGAACCGCTTCAAACCGGTTTCTTACATGCTGATCTTGTATGTTCATTGATTATTGTGCAGGTTTTATCCGGTTTAAACCGGGTCAAAACGGTTCCATCCGGTTCTGACTGGTTCCATCGGGGTCAAACCAGTCCAGTGGAGATCATAATGGTTCATAACCGGTTCAAACCGGTTTATTCCATGCCGATTTTGCATGTTAATTCATTATTGGACAGGTTTTATCCGGTTTGAACCGGTTCACACCGGTTTCATCCGTTTCTAGCTGGTTCCATCCGGTTGAGACCAGTCCATAGGAATTCATACTGGTTCAGAACTGCTTCAAACCGGTTTATTGCATGCCGATTTTGTATGTTAATTCATATTGGGCAGGTTTTATCCGGTTTAAACCGGTTCAAACCGGTTCCATCTGTTTCTAGCTGGTTCCATAAGTATGATACCAGTCCAGAGGAGTAGATACTGGTTCAGAACCGCTTCAAACCGGTTTATTCCATGCCGATGTTGTATGTTCAATAATTACTGGACAGGTTTTATCCGGTTCAAACCGGTTCAAACCGGTTCCATCCGGTTCTAACTGGTTCCATCTGGTTCAGACCAGTCCAGAGGAGTTGCTACTGGTTCAGAACCGCTTCAAACCTATTTATTCCATGCCGATTTTGCATGTTAATTCATTATTGGACAGATTTTATTCGGTTTAAACCGGTCAAACCGGCTCAAACCGGTTCCATCCGGTTATAACTGGTTTCATCCGGTTCAGAATAGTCCAGAGGAGATGATTCTGGTTCAATACCGGTTCAAACCTGTTAATTCCAAGCCGATTTTCTATGTTAGTTCATTATTTGACAGGTTTTATCCGATTTAAACCGGTTCACACCGGTTCCATCCGTGTCTATCTGCTTCCATCCGGTTGAGACCAGTCCAGAGGAGTTGATACTGGTTCAGAACCGCTTCAAACCGGTTTATTCCATGCTGATTTTGTATGTTACTTCACTATTGAACCGGTTTAATCCGGTTTCAACCGGTCCAAACCGATTCCATCCGGTTCTAACTGGTTCCGTCCCATTCATTCCAGTCATTGGAGTTGATATTGGTTCATAACCGGTTCAAACTGGTTTATTCCATGCTGATTTTGTATGTTCATCGATTATTGGACAGGTTTTATCCGGTTCAAACCGGATCAAACCGGTTCCATCCGGTTCTAACTGGTTCCATCCGGTTCAACCCAATCCAGAGGAGTTGATACTGGTTCATAACCGCTTCAAACCGGTTTATTCCATACCGATTTTGTATGTTAATTCACTATTGGACAGATTTTATCCGGTTTAATCCGGTTCAAACCGGTTCCATCCGGTTATAACTGGTTCCATCCGGTTCAGACCAGTCCAGAGGAGATGATTCTGGTTCATAACCGGTTCAAACCGGTTTATTCCATGGCGAATTTGTATGTTAATTCATTATTGAACAGGTTTTATCCGGCTTGAACCGCTTCAAACCGGTTCCATCCGGTTCTAACTGGTTCCATCCGGTTCAGACCAGTCCAGAGGAGTTGCTACTGGTTCAGAACCGCCTCAAACCGGTTTATTCCATGCCGATTTTGTATGTTAAGTCATTCTTGGACAGATTTTATCCCGTTTAAACCTGTTCAAACCGGTTCAAACCGGTTCCATCTGGTTATAACTGGTTCCATCCGGTTCAGACCGGTCCAGAAGAGATTATTCTGGTTCAATACCTATTCAAAGCGGTTAATTCCATGCCGATTTTTTATATTAGTTCATTATTGGACAGGTTTTAACTGATTTAAACCGGTTCAAACCGGTTCCGTCCGTTTCTAGCTGGTTCCATCCGATTGAGACCAGTCCAGAGGAGTTGATAGTGGTTCAGAGACGCTTCAAACCGGTTTATTCCATGCTGATTTTGAATGTTCATCGATTATTGGACAGGTTTTATCCGGTTTAAACCGGGTCAAACCGGTTCCATCCGGTTCTGACTGGTTCCATCCGGTTCAAACCAGTCTAGTGGAGTTCATACTGGGTCATAACCGGTTCAAACCGGTTTATTCCATGCCGATTTTGTATATTAATTCATTATTGGACAGGTTTTACACCGATTTGAACCGGTTCAAACCGGTTCCTTCCGTGTCTAGCTGGTTCCAACAGTTGAGACAAGTCCAGAGGTGTTGATACTGGTTCAAAACCGCTATAAACCGGTTTATTCCATGACGATTTTGTATGTTAATTCACTATTGGACCGCTTTTATCCGGTTTAAACTGGTCCAAACCGATTCCATCCGGTCCTAACTGGTTCCATCCGGTTCAGACCAGTCCAAAGGAGATGATACTGGTTCATGACCGGTTCAAACCGGTTAATTCCATGCCGATGTTGTATGTTCAATCATTATTGGAGAGGTTTTATCCGGTTTCAACCGGTCCAAACCGATTGCATCCGGTTCTAACTGGTTCCGTCCGGTTCAGTCCAGTCAGAGGAGTTGATATTGGTTGATAACCGGTTGAAACCGGTTTATTCCATGCTGATTTTGTATGTTCATCGATTATTGGACAGGTTTTCTCCGGTTTAAACCGGTTCAAACCGGTTCCATCCGGTACTAACAGGTTCCCTCCGGTTCAGACCGGTCCATTGGAGATCATACTGGTTCATAACCGGTTCAAACCGGTTTATTCCATGCCGATTTTGTATGATAATTCATTACTGGACAGGTTTTATCCGGTTCCAACCGGTTCTAACTGGTTCCATCCGGTTCAGACCAGTCCAGAGGAGTTGATACTGTTTCATGACCGGTTCAACCCGGTTTATTCCATGCCGATTTTGTATGTTCAGTCATTATTGGACAGGTTTTATCCGGTTTAAACCGGTTCAAACCGGTTCCATCCGGTTCTAACTGGTTCCATCCGGTTCAAACCAGTCCAGAGGAGTTGCTGCTGGTTCAGAACCACTTCAAACCGGTTTATTCCATGCCGATGTTGTATGTTCAGTCATTATTGGACAGGTTTTATCCGGTTTAAACCGGTTCAAACCGTTTCCAGCCGGTTCTAACTGGTTCCATCCGGTTCAAACAAGTCCAGAGGAGTTGATACTGGTTCAGAACCGCCTCAAACCGGTTTATTCCATGCCGATTTTGTATGTTAATTCATTCTTGGACATATTTTATCCAGTTTAAACCGGTTCAAACCGGTTCAAACCGGTTCCAACCGGTTATTACTGGTTCCATCTGGTTCAGACCAGTCCAGAGGAGATGATTCTGGTTCAATACCGGTTCAAACCGGTTAATTCCATGCCGATTTTTTATATTAGTTCATTATTGGACAGGTTTTAACCGATTTAAGCCGTATCAAACCGGTTCTATCCGTTTCTAGCTGATTCCATCCGGTTGAGACCATTGCAGAGGAGTTGATACTGGTTCAGAACCGCTTCAAACCGGTTTATTCCATGGTGATCTTGTATGTTCATCGATTATTGGACAGGTTTCATAGGGTTTAAACCGGGTCAAAACGGTTCCATCCGGTTCTCACTGGCTCCATCCGGTTCAAACCAGTCCAGTGGAGATCATACTGGTTCATAAACGGTTCAAACCGGTTTATTCCATGCCGATTGTGCATGTTAATTCATT
>JAECUM010093282.1:0-17495 GCA_016617855.1 Megalonaias nervosa
TACTCTGACAAAATTCTTGGATAAAGACATTCATTGGAATTTATATTTTATTCAAACCTGGAATAATATTTATGTGATTCAACAAGAGACTGTTGACACACCAGTACTTCGCAGACTATAAAAGACACGTCACCGCTTTCAATTTTGGATCTCTTTGGGATTTGAACTGAGTTTCATTCAGGACTTTTTATTACTAGAACTTGTGACTTTAATTCTTGGATTAGTTTTGGATTTAATTCGCAATACCATAAGTTCTTTTGTCTTATTTTTCACTTTTTATTTTACGGAAGTAAATTTTTGTTGAACTTTACAAAGCTTGTTGTCTTCACTCTTTTCTGTTACTTATTTTAAGAGCGTAGACTTGTAACACCAGTAAGAAATCTGCTACTTCATTATGTTATACAGTACATCTCGCTAGTCAATACGTTTGAGCATAGAATAAATAGAAAATCTGCTTAGCACGAATGAATAACGGATATATTTCATCTCGTGAAAATACTGAGTTTTCGCCTACTCAATGAATTGATCCGCTATTTACTCGTTTCAAGCACATATCCTCTAATTTGGAATGCATTAACACATATCCTCTAATTTGGAATGCATTAACACATATCCTCTAATTTGGAATGCATTAACACATATCCTCTAATTTGGAATGCATTAACACATATCCTCTAATTTGGAATGCATTAACACATATCCTCTAATTTGGAATGCATTAACACATATCCTCTAATTTGGAATGCATTAACACATATTTACCAATTTATTTCTAAGAATGATACAGTTGTTGAATCTTCATTATCAAACAATGTTAAAAGTTTATACACATTTGGTTTTCTGCTAATGAAATGGACCAATATAAGATTTTCTAAGTGAAAGGTATAGTGGGCATATTTAGACAAAATTATATTAATATTAGACATAATTATTGATGCAAATTCTCTATTTCCGTTCATGCTGTTTGTTTACTACGTGTCTACCAATCTCGATATTGAATAGGTGTGATGAAACCTTTAATTTACATAAAACCTTTCTGTGGCTGACATTAGCATTTATTGTAAGTTAGGAAGCGGTTTCAAAGATTTAATCAAATGCATGTTGACCAAAAAGGTCAAGTGAAAATCTCTATCGATCAGATATTATGAAGGTGTAAAAACTAATCAGAAAACATTTCTACAGCGGATATGTATCTAGAGAGGGTAAGAGAAATTCAATTGAACTTATGCAGTCATAAAAGTAATAATACAGTGTATACGTTATATTTGCTTTTTTTAATAAAAAAGGACAAGGTTGGTCATTTTAAATGAAACATTCTACCAACAATTAAAGTGCCAGATATCCCCGGTAATGGGCGTGCAACGATGTCTTAAATAAAATGCGTGCAAACAGACACCCTTCATAACGCTAGTAGTTTAGCAAGATGCTCGTTGATTATATGACAGCGTGTAAACCCAAAACATATCAGCAAAACTGAAAAGGATAATTAGTTGAGAACAACTAATTAAACAGCATTAGCTGTGATAGGTGAGATTTTGGTATGCTAGGTTTTTGGACACATTACAATGTGTATTTCATGTCTAGACATATTGCAATGTGTATTTCATGTCTAGACACATTGCAATGTGTATTTCATGTCTAGACACATTGCAATGTGTATATCATGTCTAGACAACATTACAGTGTATATTTCATGTCTAGACACATTACAATGTGAATGTTATCTCTAGACAACATTACAATGTGTATTTCATGTCTAGACATAGTGCAATGTGTATTTCATGTCTAGACACATTGCAATGTGTATTTCATGTTTAGACAACCTTACAGTATATATTTCATGTTTAGACACAGTGCAATGTGTATTTCATGTCTAGACAATATTACAGTGCATATTTCATGTCTGGACAACATTACAATGTGTATTTCATGTCTAGACACATTGCAATGTGTATTTCATGTCTAGACAACATTACAGTGTATATTTCATGTCTAGACACATTGCAATGTGTATTTCATGTCTAGAAAATATTACAGTGTATATTTCATGTCTAGACACATTACAATGTGTATTTCATGTCTAGACACATTACAGTGTATATTTCATGTCTAGACACAAAGCAATGTGTATTTCATGTCTAGACAACATTACAGTGTGTATTTCATGTCCAGACACATTACAATGTGTATTTCATGTCAAGACACATTACAATGTGTATTTCATGTCTAGACACATTACAATGTGTATTTCATGTCTAGACAAATTACAATGTGTATGTGATGTCTGGACAAATCTGTACAACATGCTACTGTTCCTGCATACGATGAGACCACAATGTGACATATGTACAGTAAACCTGTCTTGAAAGGACACTGCTCTGGGAGGAACCTGTATTGACACTTTAACTGGCCAGATTATCCACGTGGAATTAATACAGTTACGTAGTGTACAAAAATCTTTAATAAGGGACTACCTGCCTTACAAGACAATATTTTTAAAGCCGAAAGAAAAGCTTCTCAACTAACCTTTTGCTATACATTGATCATCTCTTCTGTGATTCTCTTGGTCAACTAGGAGTTTATTTTAAATGACAGGCAGTCTTCAAACACAACCTTTTTCAAGTCAAGTTTTATTGCATTGTGTTGTTGTTTTAAAAGAAAATTCATTTAATTCTTCTCCCCCCACCATTTGTCACAAAAGATATCTAAAGTGTGAAATTTGCGAGCCCTGCTTTTAGAAACTTGCAGGTGCGTTTTTTTATGGCCCCGAAATGCCAACATTAACACAGTTGTAAATGGGAAAATGCATTTTCAAATTTAAATGACTTTATCACAAATACATTTATGGAAAATTTACTGTAAATATAGATACATCTGAGCCGCTTTGGTGTCTCTACTTGAATAATTATATAATCTACCAAAATGAGTGTTTAAGTTTTATCATCAGCGGAAACACGCGAGAAAATCTGGCACATAAGCCAGATTCGGACGGAGACTTAAGTGACGAATTCGATCATAAAAATGTGTTTTCGACATGCACAGTACATATCAGCTATCGAAATATATTCTTATTCTCGACATATCAAGTGGTCCTTACGACCATTAAAATGTCAAACCATTTTTGAACATAAGAAATATTGAAATATTTTCATCCACTGATACTTGAGAAATTTTTTGCGATATAATCTAATTTACATATCATAATATATACATATATTTTCCATATCATAATACATACATATATTTTCCATATCATAATACATACATATATTTTACATATAATACATACATATAGTTTACATATCATAATATATCACCATTCTTTGTATTCAAATATATTATTCTCAACAGGTGAATTGGAAGGTAGAAGTAATTTCGACACTTACAATGTAAACTTGAAATACTGAAATACATTTCAAGAACAAAGCAACACTGAAATTGATTGATTTTGCAGTAGACTCTTGACTAATGCTGCAGTGAATTTGACAAGTGCTACAGTAAATTGAACTTATGGTTGCGCTCTACAGTTTCGTATTTTGCATAGGATTAGAAGCTTAAAGAAAAATAATTTCCACGGGTTACCTCATTGGTTATACTGGCTATTTAAAAAAAACATTGTATATCTTAGGTATTGTTCAAATAACCTTTAATTCCCTTTCTTTTGCTGTAGTATTGACGTGTGCAATATGGGTCATAGCATATACAGATTGGTCTTACTTCAGATGTGCATCTCTCAAACATCTAGACTAATGCTTCAGTAAATTAGACTAATGCATCAGTAAATTAGTAAATTAGACTAATGCTTCAGTAAATTAGACTAATACTTCAGTAAAATAGATTAATGCATCAGTAAATTAGAATAATACCCAGTAGATTAGATCAGTGCTGCATTAAATTTGATTATTGCTGCTGTAAATTAGACCAACTCTGCAGTAAACTAAACTAATGCATTAGTAGATTAGACTAATGTTGCAGTAAATAAGACCAATCATGCTGTAAATTGGGCATAAAAAGTGCAAATATTGGACATATTAATTATTTAACCTATTTTTTTTTATGGTCCTCTATTATTCAAAATAGCAAATATTATTGAATCCACTTTGTTGGCTAAGGCGCCTTATAGTCTGGTTTAAGCTATCCATCGTCTAAATTGTTGCACACTGAAAAGGTAAAGGCGTATATCGATGTAGAATAAAGAAAAACTGTATGGTGGTTTCCTAAAGCATTTTCACCTTTTCAAGTCTTTTGCTTCATGTATGTAAGACGATTCTAATGAAATGTTTATTAATCAAAGAAGTTCCCTTAGATAAACATGTTACTGTAACTAACAGTGGAAAGTAATATTAAAATGCTAATGTGATGGTATTGCAGTAACTAATGAAATAATTTGTTCTAAATTCTTCTTTATCTTTTCAACAGAAGAAAAAAAGATTGTTTGACATCTAATATCCTGACTGTAGGACTATGTAGACAGAACAAATATGAAAACGATGGTATAATGCGGATTTTTCTTTTCATGCCAATGAGAAAGAAATACTTTTTCAGTTATACGTATCTATATCAGATACTTATATGCATACATACGATATATTAATCACCGAATTTTTGCTCATCTTCCTCAAAAATAAATTTATATAATTTATTTGTTTTTCAAATTGGGATATACACTTTTACAATATTTTGTCACTTATTTTGAGAAAACAAGTTATCTTCATTTTGATTTGTATTGTCGTAGATAGAACATTAACAATACAACCAGAGAATTTTTACCAAGCTTTGATTTACTCAAAGAAAATAATGCGGTACTCAGTCGCATGCATAGAAATTGTTTTGCGACAAATGCACAGGTTAATCAGTCTTCGGAGGGGTGGATTAAAAGATTTCTATGCCACTGAACCCGCCAAGGTCAACCCGGGTCAGCTGCTTAAGTAAATCCTTGGGAATTGCAAATGGCTCCGATTTCCCCGGCATATATGCCAATAATGCATTAAAAGTGCCGTTAATGCAAAAAAAAAGCAAACAAAAGCCAACACTCAAATATAAAAACACACAAAATCATCAAGCAAACAAAACAAAAAGAACATTGAGAAAACAGTCGAAATTTAGCTTAGGTCGGCGACCTCATTTGAATCATCTTACACACAGATTTCTTTAATCAAGAGTCTTGTTTAGGTTGACGTTTGATAGCACACCAAATAAGTAGGTTACTTAGTGGCAAGGCAATTGGAGTAAACAGCTTTGCCCAAATAGACACCACGATAGACTGATATGATTCAAACCAGCAGTCTTTAGCAAGCGAGTCAGGAACGAAGATGCGGCCTAAGTTGATTTTTACAGGTATGTTAGAAATTGATTCATTGTGTCTCTGGATACAAGTAATCTAACGATTATCAATGGAGAGAAAAAGAATAAAAATGTATAAATATTTTTATGCTTAAAGGAATAAAACTTTTGGCAAATATTTGTAGAGAATATCTTAAGTCCCATCTAAGGAGAGAACAATGTTTTGAATGAATGTGATGGAAAAATTAATCATTACAAATAAATAAAAAGACATGTCTGATGCATTTTGAGTAGAAGAAAGTTGGTAATAGAACGCACACTAATATTAGGTGTTACGACTCTATGGTCTTAAAATAAGCAATAGAATATTGTGAGAAACAACAAGCTTTGTAAAATTCAGCAAATAATTCATTTCCCTAGATTACAAAGTGAAAATGTAAAAGTAAAACTTACGTATTGCGACTTAAATCCCAAATAATCCTAACATTACTAACAGAAGTCCTAATGAATAAAGTTCTGAATAAACGTTAGTGGTATTCCAAATAATTTTCAGTGCTGAATGTGTTGATGTGCCCGTAGTGGTTTCTAATGTACTAATGTACCAATGGCTTCAATTGTAATCATGTGCTGACAGTCTTTTGATAAATCACAACAAATATAATCCAAGATGTCCTTGTTTATATTCTCCATAATTTCCAGTTAATGTCTTTGTCCGAGAATATTATTGAGCACTTTGTATTTCCAATGAATAAATAATCTGAATAAATGAATTGCAACCCAAATCAAACACAGAGCACAACAAATGGTTATGCTTCAAGATCTTAGATCACGAATGAATAATTTCTAGATACACAAGGTTATATTTAAAAAATAATAAGAAACAAAAGAAGAGCCATTTTGTCAGACAAAAATTCATTTCTAGAACTATCCAATTACTAAAATTATAATAAAGAATATAGTAAATAAATTCCTTGACTCAGATTAAAATAATGATCCTAATATTTAACGGACGCTCACAGGTAAATATAAATTATGTATTAGTTGTTTGCAGAATACAAAAACATTGAAGATTATGGTCAGGTAGACAATAAACTTGATTTTGGACAAGGTCAACTACAAAATTCAATTTTACATAACCCTAGCATATAATGAATACAAAACTAACGAACAATGCTAACTAAATACACATAACATAGAAAGGAAACCATTTCTTCGTGAGCTACAAATGTATTAGGCTCCATGGAGCATAATTTAGTAATTTCGTAACGGTCAGCACCATGCTTGATTCAGTTGAATCTTCTCTGAACAGAGGTCTTTAAACAACACAATACATCTATATGAGATGGAAAACACGCCAAGAAATAAAAATCTTAAAATTCGGTAACGAAAGGCAAAGACTTAAATTGTTAAAGTAATAACGAAGTTTAAAGGTCCAAACGTCACGATACAAAACGCCCTGGAACGAACTAAATTTGCTTGGAAACTTGCCGTTACCATAACACGATATCTTTACTTTAGGGTTTACGCATCATTTAAGGGTTTGGATTTGATTCTAAAATGAAATAACATTTTAAGTGGTAAAAGTTTGTTCAGCAAACCCGCAATCTCTTTTACTGACATGGACATCAATTAGTAGGGAAATAGCTGAGTAGTGTCTGGTAAACTTCTTATTATTATCACTTCGTAAAGTTAATGTAAGAAACACTGTTCTGCAAAGTGAAGTAATGAAAGGTAGAACAATTGGCGCGACGTTTTTCGTTTTCTTCTGAGCTCAGACTGTTTTTATTGTCTCCCTTTCAAGAACTACATAATGTATTTTCTGTTAGGTGTACCACAATGTTAAAAAATAACTCAAGCTACTAAGCTGACATAATCGACCTAGGTGCATTTATTTCTTTTCAAATAGCATTACTTAAGCACATAATATGGTAAGTACTTAAAAATAAAGTCCAAAATTTAACGATTTCATAAAAGATATAGTAGACCCAGTTTACAGCTCGGATGACCCACATTACATTGACTTGATAGGATTTCTCGCAAGTCAGGTATTATGAGTGTCTATATTTGTTGCGCTATACCAAACACATTAACATAGTTTTTTAATAATAAATAGTGGAGTGATACTTAAAAAAAATTTCTATTTTAAAGCCCTCAAAAACCTAAGCTCGCGAATTGTCTGGTGTGTTCATAGCGACCACAAGAACGTTTTTGATATACCTGCGTAAAGTGCCGTCGCTATTAACAAAATCCATTAATAACTTCAAATAATTGTTTTAACCATGTAGTAATTAGCGAGGTTTTGAACAATTGAACTTACCTGGCTAATTTTTTGATGGTAGACAATTAATGCCTGTCATTTTTTCTGAGAGCGGTCAAATGACTTCTTTGCAATATGTATACCTTGTCCTTGAGGTTTGTTCATGCAAATATCGCGGTTAGATTAAAAAACGGTTAAGTAACGACAAAAACGATAAATGTAACACATCATTCCCTCAAAAGTGTTAGTTATTCGAGTATAGGCACATTGATATGTAAGTAAGTTGATGATTTATATATAAGTAGCTAGGAGAGGGGAGGGGGAGGGTATTTAGGTTTTGAAAGCTGAATTTCCTTAATACAACATGAAGGATGGTGCATTAATTCAACTCTTTGTCCAACAGACCGCAGTGGAATTGGGTATAAAGTATCGCCGACAATTGTCTTAACGCATGGCGATCACACTTAATGATGATAGTAACGTTTCGAAGAAATTAATCCCAATGTTTGTTTCAACCACGACATGTCTGTACGGCA
Organism: Megalonaias nervosa; assembly: GCA_016617855.1. Lineage (NCBI taxonomy): Eukaryota > Metazoa > Mollusca > Bivalvia > Unionida > Unionidae > Megalonaias > Megalonaias nervosa. Next base: position 8,077 of record JAECUM010093282.1, read on the forward strand.
CAAATGAATAATATTCATGAAGACCTTTTGAATGTACAGTGTATGGATGGCCTTCATGTTCTTTCACAGCATGGTCAGGATGAAATGCTTCCACAATACAATCTTACCGCTATGTATTTACCAATAGAATATACTTGAATATTAGATGCCAGTTGTAACCAAGGCGGTTGCAATTATGAAGACAGGTGTAATAGTATAAAGGCTTTTTACTCAAGTTCTATAAAAAGGAATGGGAAGTTTGTCTTGAGTTAAGGCTAGCATAATCAAATACATTATTTGATAAGAACTGGACTCATTTTAAAGGTAGTAACAAATAATACATTTTTTGAAAAAGCCACATTATAGTTGTAAATGGGTCACATGACCTAGTTTTAACACTGACATGATGTTAGAAGAGTCCCTTCCAGCTCTGCTGACCGAAAAGAATTTCATAGAACGCATAAAACTTTGGTTTGAAATCACCTGTACTATTTTTAGCAATAGCAAAACTTTCAAATTAGCCAGTGTAGATGCAAATTTAGTACTGTTTCATTTATGACCAACCAGACAAATTCACAAGTCTTTTGGTAAAATCTCCAAGTATATATGACCATCCATCTAAGAGGAGTAGCAACAAGAAGTAATTGCCAAAACTCCTGTCCAAATAGAATGTTAAATTTTAATTTAGAACCACCTAGATATCATAAAAAGAGTATTCTGGAAGAAGCCACATATCGATATCACTTTCTGTTCCAGAGAGGTAGCGATAATATTCAAGCTGGCTGTCATGGTTGTCATTTTGAAAATTAGATTTTCCTTTGGGTCAAACTAGTGATAATAATAAATCTTGTTTAAACCCCATGCTTATATTACTTTCCATTCAGGACGATTAGCTATAACAAGATTAGCAATATGGCTGCCGTGAGGGCCTTATTGGGCGTCAGAATGCATCTTACGTTGTTCTGGTCATAATCTAGGCTGTCCAAGCTCGGTAATCAGCTCAAAACTTCTAGGTCAAGAGCAAGGCTAAATCAAAGATTTATTCCATGCAATTAAACACTTATCTGCTACAACATGGAAAAAATACAGCCGTGTATATGTGCCAAAACACCAATTTCGAGGGAACGTTCTTTTTGTACCCCATACTTAAAGCTTTCTTGAAAACAATTCTTGAACATTATTCTCTTCAAGGAAATGAAATTTGATATTACACCTATATATTACTTTTCAATAAAAAATATAGATTAGTTTGGCATTTGATAAATAAGGTGAAGTTTAGAAATAACATTTTACACAATTCATACCAATTAATTATAACAATAATTTACTACAAATAAGAAGACTTTTCCTCAATGGTAAAAAAAAAAATACCACGGTTAAATGTATTTTCTGCAGACAGTGTACTGAGATATCATTAAGATGCAGGAAACAAATACGCTTACATTAAGTGACTAGCTCATCTGACCCTGAGGCCACGTGACCGCGTTGCTCGTCGTCCTCAAGATTTTGGTATTTAAATTTCTTAAATTACAAATCAGTTTCAAACAAAGGACTGTTTTGAATAAGGGCCGTTTTCTGACAAACCCTAACATGTCACCACTCCGGTGGCCTAAGTGATTAGAGCGTCCGTCTCGGATGCAGAAGGTCGCGGGTTCGAAACCCGGTCGAGTCATACCTGTTACGTGACTAGGCTCGTACAAAGTAACAAAGAAAAGAGTGAAGCCAACAAGCTTTGTAAATTTAACAAAATAATGTATTTCCCTAGAAAACAAGGTAAAAATATGAAAAAGGGCATACAGTTTGTGAATATAATCCAAAAATTAATCCTGGAATTTAAAAATATAAGTCCTATCACTAAAGAGTTCTAAATAAATCGAAGTTCGAATCCCGACGAAGTTCCAAGATGGAGGACGATGACGTCAGATGAAGTCATTGTAATGATGTCAACAGTTCCTCGTTGTATCATAACTTATAATCTTCCAGTTTAGAATTCCAGAATAAAGGTCCAATAAATGTCTTTGTCCAAGAATTTTGATGAACATGAATATTTTCCAGGGTGAATAAATTATTTTAAATAAGAAAAGCTCAATTCAAAATGGCAACAACAGGAATACCTTTCAGCCTCAAGGTATTATTTACAACTGACTCAAATTCACTCAGAACGAGTATTTAAACCCAACTAAAAACGTAATTTCAGACCCACCTGATGGGTCACGTGATCACTCTGTGCTACAGCGCAGTAAAAAAAAAAAAAAAAATGTCAATTAGCACGTAGGCTACTATAACTTTAGCTAAGAATTAATCATTCCCACACTGGAAATGAATTTTGTTGCTGTTTACAACAGAGCTAACACGTGGGCCGAACATGACCATGGTAATGACCAATCAGTTTCACTCTGTGTTTACCAATCTCTGAACCAAGGTCAGCTAAAAATATAATGAAGCAATACTTTTGCGTTCTAATCAGGCTAAAAGAACTGAACAGAATTACTGGGAAAAATATCAAATCCAGTTTTTAAAAAATTATCATTACAATAAAATGAAATGAAACAAAAATAAAATAAAAAGAAATTTAAAACTAACACACAAATAATTTGATTACATATACGTAACATACCAAAGACTTGTAAAAAATGGTACTAACAGCTGCCTCGCTTGGCGTTCAGCATTAAGAGATTAGTGTTAGGACTGGTCGGAATAGTGTCAGAATAATCTGACTGGGTGGGACATGATGCTACATGTCTGCGGCATGATGCCACTGTGATAGTCTTCACTATAAACTGCCACACTGTAGATATGTTAGTGATATGACTGAAAAATTGTTAAAATTGTTAAAATCAAAATCACACACACACACACACACACACACACACACACACACACACACACAGATACACACACAACCCTACCTAACATGTCAGTCACTTTCCAATTGTATTCATATGATGTATATTATAGGTAGGTAGTTTGATTTCATTTCTGACATATGTTTTTAGTTCAAGGCCTGGGTGCTTGTTGCCATGGAAACCCTGTGTTAAGAAAATATCGAAGGAGGTTAGCCAAATATTCATTTCATTATATTTCTCATGTATACTATCTATTCATTAACTATTCACAAAATTTAAAATGACACGCATTTTTGTAATTGTTCGGGTAAAAGGTTGCATAAATTAAAAGTTTTAAATTGTTAAAAATGACCTAAAATTAAACCTTAAAAAACATGGTTAATACATCTAATTTGCATTTCAATACAAAACAATACAATCATTTATTAAAAAAAAAAACAAAATCTGTGACTGTTTGAATTATTTTTTAATATTGATGGATGATATGATTGATATCAAGACCTTTCTATGGGCTTTTGAGTTTCTTATTCATGGAAAATATGGATGTTTGTTCTTTGTTTCAGGAAATGAAAGAAATCTTTTTCAAAACACATTTTCTTACGTTAGCGCGCGCGCACACACACACACACACACACACACACACACACACACACACATTTCATATATGCTTTGTCCCCTCCAGTTTGAGAATGAATGCTAATATTCACTTGCTTGTTTTACAAAAAGACTGTGGCTGATCTCACCAGTATTACATTTTTATTCAAACTTTTCAAACTCCATTAGAAAAAATATATTTGTTGGAACATTAATCTAATACAAAGCAGATTAATGTGTATTCTTATTGTACATTAGCATTGATTTTTTAAATGAATTAGTAACAACGATCTAAAGAATGTTAACAAATTTAAATTACATATTTCATCAATTAGCTCTTTTTTCCCATGATGTAAACGCAGACAATTTAATTGACATTCACAGTCCATTCAAATATTATTTTTTATCACAACAACTGCTTTCATAATTCTTTCCCTAAAGTTTTGTGCTAGTGTTTATTTTTACATTTTTCGAACTATAGTTTTAGTAGACACTATATGCCATTAGCTGCCACTAATTCATAATTCATCCACTTAGTCCAAATATTACAAGTTCATGCTTTGATTTGTTTAATTCCGTGTTCAGTTTCTCTTTTATTAATTTCCTATTTTAGCTGTAAATATTACATTGTGATGTGTGATCTTTGCATTTGCTCAACTCTGTCCTCGACGGTATCAAAATGTGTACCAGAAACGAGTGTGGCTTATAGATCACACCACTTTACCTTATGGACACGCCAAGCTCCGGCATAAGAAGGGAAGACTTCCAAGACAGACACTTCATTGTCACTACAACCAAATGAGCTAGAAAGATGTATCATTCAGAAACATTCAAAACAACAACCGAGTGGTTCAAGTTCAGAGTCGAGTGCAATGCCGTGCCTTGCCTTGCAAACACATCGATGCAATACCCTGCGGCATGGCAGTTTCTCTACTACTACCACCATAGAAAGCCATGCCGTGCGTGTACCTTATTCTACAAGCGAAAGGGATGACATTTATTACCGCGAACCTTGCTTCTTTACTGTCTTTCATGGTCAACGTGATGCCATACCACCCTAGGGATCTCATCCGTGCCTATGCTCAACTACTTTAGATGTCTTCACTACCTCAACGAAATGCACCCGTCAAAGAAGAATACCCGTTTCCTGTATCTTTTCCTGACGACTAAAACTCTGAAAGTCGATTCCAAACGTTCAAAGAGAAAGGACCAACGCCCAAGCAATAAGCCAGAACTGGATTTGACTACTTGGGAGAAGGAGATTAAGTCAAGTGTTTTAGTTGTGGAGTGTCATTTCACGAATGGGAGTATAAAGATTCGGCTTACCTTGAACATGCCAACTAGTCTTCGCATTGTCACTGCCCTACTTTCGTGGATCCAAAGAAGTGACCTCTTCTTCATGGATACTTTACAAGAGAATATTCGTTGTTTGCCTTAAGAGCTCAGAGAACGCATTTACAGAGAGTTTGTCAAGATACAAATGAAACGTAAAGAACAATTACACTGAGTATAAGGGCTTCCCACCATGCCACGGCCTTTATCAGTAGCATTGCAACATATTCCGTGGAAGAAAGTTCATGACCTTGGATGATTTCTTTTACCACATTGGTTTCCATTGAATTTGGGACATGTCGTGTGTGTTTGGGATTTCGTTTACCAGCAGATTCATTGTGGACTATTTACGAACAGTACCTGCAAAGACATCAATGTTGCTCTCTCGACTTTAAATATGCATCAGACACCCCTTTTGTTCAAGGTGTTGCGATTTCTGATCGATTTTACACCACCTCTGTGTGAAGTAACGCTTTATGCTTAGCAAGAAGTGCGTGTAGCTTGTGACGTACACGACCATTGGAAGGATGTACGTGAATGGAAACATTTTGTCCTCGATGCTTGGACGCATGAAGTGGATAACCATGACAAAGATATCTGTAATTGATCCAAGAAAATAAACTGACTTAAAACCCGAAGTGAATGTGACATTAACAGCAACATTTCCCTATTTGAAACAGTGGTAGACGAACCTACACAGACAAAAACCAAGTTCAGTACAGTAATGTCGTCTACATCGAAACGATTGACCATTCTTGGATGAAACATTAGAGATTATAAATGACGGAAAGACTAAACAAACGTTAGAGCGTGTCCCTAGAAATCCTAGGACACACTGCAATCGACAATGTTGCTTATTGACTTGTTTATATACAAGTTTGGTCATTTTCATTTGTATCTTGTTGATGTTCTTAGTCACTTGGAATTTAGCTGTTTACGTATTTTAAATTTATTTGAACACCAGTTAAACGTGTAAGAAAAGTATAAAGTCTCTTCTGTTGTCGATATTATTCTCAAAATTCTAAACACATCACCTATGGCTACATCTTCCTTTTACTCCTCTTCTTCTGCTTCAAAGTGATTGACAAAAAGTTGGATCGTCGATGTTAGGAGCCACTGCATCTTCGCCATCCCTTTAAAAATTGATTGCGGAACCGAGTGGTTCTGGCTAAACGGAATTTGTCAAACACAAAGCTCATTTCTTTGATCTTCTACCCCCAATGTAATGTGTGCTGTTACAAAGAGTGGCAATCGTCTTACACCCTACTTCAAGAAAGTCAAGAAGAATCCATTTTGTTTGACGAAGGCATTCCTCGAGAAGACGACCGGATCGTGTCTGACTCGGGTCAAACACATCTGGTCATTCGATGACAAATTAGGAGAAGACAAAGAAGAAATTAAACTTTGATTTACACACAACGAACGTTATCGTAATGCCACTATTATTTACATTACCCAAAACACATCGAAAGGCGTTTGGAAGCTAGATCTATTACAAAGCTGTCTATAACTTGTTGCTGGACACTTAGTAGACCAGATGCAAATGAGTGAGTGTCGTACCATGATGCAGTTTTATAAAAACAAATTATCATTCTATGTTGATAGCGTCTGTTTAAGGCTCTTCGTAATTTGTTTCTTCAAAACAATTAGCATATTGACGTAATCCACACAAGCACAAGCACACACATGCATTTATGAATGGGAGAGCATTGGCCTGGTCCCATACTATAAAAAATATATAAATTTTGGAGATGAATGTGAAAATTTAATTATAAATCTCGCGATAATATAGAAGAGGCTTCCTTAAGTATACCAATGTTGATCTTCTCAGGCTCTCCCCCCCCCCCCCGCCTTCCTAATGACTACATTTGAATATCCATCTTCCACATTATTTCTGCCGATCTAAATACCAATTATGGCAATGTCAGTAAGAAAAACGTAAGACTGAGCAGCATGAGTCCCCTCTACACTCGATTGTTAAGATAAGTATTTTTAAACAAACAAAAATATATCTTTTTTATCAAGTCTATAGTGAAAATACTCAGTGTTAGTTATAAAAAGATGATTGGACCAACATAGCCATCTTGAAGGGTGCAATGTTATTAAAGTAATCAAAATTTGTCCTTGGTACGGAACAAATCCTTATTACTTGATTAGAAATTTGCGGTAACCGAAGTTTCTCAAATAGATATCGAAATCTGGTTTTGCTCCATATGCTAATTGGCTGTTTGAGAATCCCATTGTTTTTGTTTCCATGGTAGTGGAAAGGGACAAACCGTTGGCGGGACAATCCATGTTTCCGACGACGCACATTTGCTAGAATGACGAGATAACACTTTCACTGTATATAAAAATATTGTATCATACATACGTTTAACTCAGACGGTGTGAAAAGAAAATATGTGAAATGCAGCCATTTGCACGCATGATATTCAACTAAATATGTTCATTACAGCTATCTAGACTACACAAAATCTAGCCACGACAGTCAATAGGACCATTGATACATCCTACCCCTAGTGCATAATTTTTCAGGAAACATTAACATTTGGGGGACATTTACAATTACATTTCATATAAAGGAAACTTGTCTGTAAATTACAAAAAATAGAATGTCTCTTAACTGCTCCAACGAGACAGATTTCTATCTAATATAATATGTACGTAAACACTTCTTATTTAAACCAACACTACTTTTTACTAAGCGTTTGATTAACCGCAACATAATAGGACATACATAAATCAGGAAAACAATGGGTATACGAACTCATAAATGATCCTCTTACATGGTGCTTTAGCAAATTTCGACACATGATATGGAGAACAGAGCAAAAGCGCAATAAAATATTGAATTGAAACATTAAATTGTTTGGAGACGCTGACATTGCAAACATTTTATTCTGGAATGGAAAGAAAAAAGTAAATACAGATCGTAGCAGAAACTTTTAAACACAAAAACAAAATTTGACAAAAAGCAAAAAACAAAATGTGATTGAAAAGAAAACAAAATCAAAATTTGATTGAAAAAATAAAAACACAATTTGACTGAAAAAACAAACCAAAATTTGACTGAAAAAAAACAACAAACATTTGAACGAAAAAACATTTATATTTGGAGAGTTTACCTTCAATTCATTATCAACCAAACTGAAATCTCTTTAGTGGAAGCCATTTCACAGTGCAATGGCAGTCAAACACTCTGCAAATATATATCCATCATTGAAAATTTGATGACAATGTTAGACCTTACGTAATTTATTATTATCCTTGCTCGCGTCAGCTCTTAAGTCGATTTGAAGTAGTTTCAGGTACAGCTGCTCTCTCTCTCTCTCTCTCTCTCTCTCTCTCTCTCTCTCTCTCTCTCTCTCTCTCTCTCTCTCTCTCTCAGGCCTACCAAATCTCCGGATAAAAGCCGGATTCTCCATCTCAGGATCTTCGGATCTGTATTAAAAAAAAATCTCCAGATTTCAAGTTCCGAAACTGTGGATAATTATTAGGGCGTAGATTGTACATTATATTGGTTATTGAGTTTGTGAGCGTTTAGCCGAAAGCAGGAAACCAAAAGATAGCGTGGGATTATTTGAATAAATTTGATTGGATTGACGTATTTCCATCAACCAATCAACACCCAAGATAAATGTCTGGAGGCAATTTTGGATTTACTTTAAAAAATTTTACAGGCCTACAAAAACTCCAAATAAAAGTCTTACGAATTCTGACTAACAGTACAGAAGAAATCACTATTATATAAAATCAAAATGTTTTTGAATAAATTAACAGTATTTCAGGGATGTTTCGAGCACTGTAATTCTAACGAATTGTTAAATTAAATAAATAAATTACTCTCAGTGAATAATTTCCAAGAATGGTGTATACTATTAAGAATGCCTAATTCTATGTGTTAATTCTCTTACATAAAATGCTAATACGCAATAGAGAGAATGCAATTCGAGGCTTTGAATGAATCATCTTGGTATTTCGAAATAACGATACTATCAAACAGGGTCACGTGGTTTACACTAACTAATCAAGAACTAGGTCAGCTTCACCTCTCACTTAGAACTCATGTCCTCGTCTGATCACGTGATGGTACTTGTACATATAGTACTACTCAACCTGAAAACCCATGAATGAATCAATGTTCAATACATAGCTCTCATTTTTAAAGTTTCATGAACTAAACGACCCTTACAAAAACTATTATTATGGAAATTATGCACATAATACAGATATACATAACAGGAAGTATAACGTCCAGGACACTAACTCTACTTACCATATAGCCTTCGAATAGGCGATTGGATGGTGTGGAGGACTGTGTAATATTTTAAATTGAGACGTCACAAAAAAAAACTTAACTTTTGATATGGCGTCATAAAACCAGTATTGTGTCATTATGTGGAATATCAAACTATAATTATAAACAATATCCGATTTAATTTACATTTAAGAACATTTAAGTATAAGATAAAAGCTATGATCAAGTACGATGTAACATTATGTTCACATTTCCCATTACCCTAAAGTTTCTACAGCAAAAATTATTTCTCTACATTTCCAACAATAAAACACAGTTTTGACATATAGTTGCTCTCTCTCTCTCTCTCTCTCTCTCTCTCTCTCTCTCTCTCTCTCTCTCTCTCTCACACACACACACACACACACACG